>CAUYRT010100942.1:0-23886 GCA_963574885.1 Lepilemur ruficaudatus | reverse complement strand
AAAAAAAAAAAAAAAAAGAAAGAACAATTGGCAAAAAAATTAGAATTTTAAAACTAAGATTAAACCTGGCCTGGCGTAGTGGCTCACACCTATAATCCTAGCATTCTGGGAGGCCAAGATGGGAGGATCGCTTGAGCTCAGAAGTTCGAGACCAGCTTGCGCAAGAGTGAGACCTATCTCTACCAAAAATAGAAAGAAATTAGCTGGACAACCAAAAATATATAGAATAAATTAGCCAGCCATGGTGGCGCATGCCTGTAGTCCCAGCTACTCAGGAGGCTGAGACAGAAGGATTGCTTGAGCCCAGGAGTTTGAAGTTGCTGTGAGCCAGCCTGACGCACGGCACTCTAGCCCAGGCAACAGAGTGAGACTCTGTCTCCAAAAAAAAAAAAAAAAAATCAGTACATTTAGGGGGTACAAGTGTTTTTTGTTACATGAAGAAATTGTATAATGCTGAAGTCAGGTCTTTTGGTATACCTGTCACAGGAGTAGTGTACATTATACCCAATGGCTGAATTTTTATCCCTCACTCCCTCCCATCTTTTTTGGTTTTCAGTGTTTATTATACCACTTTATGATCATATACACCCCTCATTTAGCTCCCATTTATAAGTGAGAACATGTGGGTATTTGTTTTCACATTCCTGAGATACTTCAGTGAGGATAATGGTCTCCAGTTTCATCCAAGTTGCTGCAGAAGACATTATTTCATTCCTTTTTAGAGCTGAGTAGTACTTCATGGTGTGTATATACCACATTTTCTTTACTCATCAGCTGGTAGGCTCTTAGGTTGATTCATATCTTTGCAATTGTGAATTGTGCTGCGATAAACATTCAGGTGTAGGTGTCTTTTTAATTTAAGATAAAATGACTTCATTTCCTTTGGGTAAAGGAGTAGTGGGGTTGCTGGATGCAATGGTAGGTCTACTTTTAGTTCTTTAAAGAATCTCCATATTGTTTTCCATAGAGGTTATAGTAGTTTACAGTCTTGCTAACAGTGTGTAAGTGTTTCCTTCTTATTAATCTGCGCTAACATATGTTGTTTTTGAGTTTAATAATGGTGATTCAGACAGGAGTAAGGTGGCATCTCATTGTGGTTTTAATTTGCATTTACCTGATGATTAGTGTTGTTGAGCATATTTTCATGTTAGTTAGCCTTTTGATATCTTCTTTTCAAGAAAATCTGTTCTTGGCTTGTGCCTACTTTTTGGTGGGGTTGTTTCTTTTCTTGCCAATTTGTTTGAGTTCTTTGTAGATTCTGGCTATTAACATTTCATTGAATATATAGTTTATGAATATTTTGTCCCATTTTATAGGTTGTCTATTTACTCTGTTGATTCTTTCCTTTACTGTGCAGAAACTTCTTGGTTTAAGTCTCATTTATTTATTTTGTTGCTGTATTTGCTTTTGGAGTCTGAGTCATAAATTCTTTGCCTAGGCCAATGTCCAGAAGAGTTTTTCCTACTTTTTCTTCTAGAATTATTATGGTTTCAAGTCTTACATTTCAGTCTTTTGTCCATCTTGAGTTACTTTTTGTATATGGTGAGAAATAGGGATCCAGTTTCATTCTTCTGCATATGGCTGTCCCAGCACTGTTTATTGAATAGAATGCCCTTTGCCCAGTGTGTGTTTTTGTCTGCTTTGTCAAAGATCAGTTGGTTGTAGGTATTTGCTTTTATTTCTGGATTCTGTTCCATTGATCAATCTGTCTACTTTTATACCAGTACCATACTATTTTGGTTAATGTAGACTTGAAGTATAACTTGAAGGCAGGTAATGTGATGTCTCCAGATTTGTTCTTTTTGCTCAGAATTGCTTTGGCTATTTGAGCTCTTTTTTGGTTCCATATGAAGTTTAGGATTGTTTTTTCTAGATCTGTGAAAAATGACATTTGTATTTTCATGGGAATTGTGTTGAATATGTAAATCACTTGGCAGTATGGACATTTTAACAATGTTGATTCTTCCAATCCATGAGCATTTGATGCTTTTCCATTTGTGTCATCTGTGATTTCTTTGATTAGTATTTGGTAGTTAGTTGTCTTGTTAGAGATCTTTTACCTCCTTAGTTAAGTATATGCTTAGGTATTTTATTTTCTTTATAGCTATTGTAAATGGTATTGAGTTCCTGATTTGAGACTTAGCTTGGCTGTTATTAGTATATAGAAATGGTACTTATTTGTGTGAGATACTGTTCTGATCATCATGTTGACTGCTACCTAGTTGCTTTGTTTTCTCCCCTGTGTTACTGTTTTATAAGACCTGTGAGTTTTCACTTTTGGTTGTTTTTACACTGTTGGGTAGGTATCTATTGTTCTGTTCATGTATAGAACACTTGTAAGCATTTCTTGTAGGGCGGGTCTAGTGGTGACAAATTCCCTTAGTGTTTGCTTGTGTGGGAAAGACTTTTATTTCTCCATCATTTGGTGAAACTTAGTTTTGTAGGATGCAGAATTCTTGACTGGCAGTTATTCTGTTTAAGAAGACTAAAAATAGGACCCTTATCCCTCCTCGCTTGGTAGGTTTTTGTTGAGAAGTCTGTCGTTGGTATTATGGGTTTTCCTTTGTAAATTACTTGATGCTTTTGTCTTTCAGCTTGTAGGATTTTCTCTTTCACTTTGACTTTAGCCAGACTGATGGCTCTTTGCCTTGGTGATGTCTTTCTTGCCATGAATTTTCCTGGTGTTTGATGACCTTCTTATATTTAGATATCTAAATCTCTAGTAACACCAGGGAAGTTTTCCTCCATTATTCCCTCATATAGGTTTTCCATGCTTTTTGCTTTTTCCTCTCTTGACAAAACCCATGATTCTTATATTTGTTTGCTGTACGTGATCCCTTATTTCTAAGAGAGATTGATTGTTCTTTTTGATTCTTTTTACTTCATTTTTGACTGAGTTGGTTCACAAGCCTTGTCTTCAAGCTCTGAAATTCTTTCGTCTGCTTGGTCTAGTCTGTTGTTAAAACTTTCTGCCGTATTTTCAAACTCCCTAAATGACTCTTTCATTTCTAGAAGTTCGGTTATATTTTTCCTCAAGTTATCTGTCTCTTTAGTAAATTTTTCATTCATGTCCTGAATTATTCTTTTTTGGTTTCTTTGTGTTTGTTTCCAACTTTCTCATCAATCCCATTGATCTTACTTGTGATCTCTACTCTGAATTCCGTATCTGACATTTCAACAATTTCCTTTTGTTTGGAGTCCATTGCTGGAGAGCTAATGTGATCCTTTGGGGGTGTCAAAACAGGCAGTTTTTTCATGTTGCCAGAGTTCTTATGTTGGTTTCTTCTCATCTGGAACCTCTTCTCTCAGCTCAAAATGGACAGGTTGGCCGGGCGCGGTGGCTCACGTCTGTAATCCTAGCACTCTGGGAGACTGAGGCAGGTGGATCGCTCAAGGTCAGGAGTTCAAAACCAGCCTGAGCAAGGGCGAGACCCCATCTCTACTATAAATAGAAAAAAATTAATTGGTCAACTAAAAATATATAGAAAAAATTAGCCGGGCATGGTGGCGCATGCCTGTAGTTCCAGCTACTCAGGAGGCTAAGGCAGGAGGATCGCTTGAGCCCGGGAGTTTGAGGTTGCTGTGAGCTAGGCTGACGCCACGGCACTCTAGCCTGGGCAACAGAGCGAGACTTTGTCTCAACAAAAAAGAAAAAAAAAAAAACGGACAGCTTTACGGTACACCCATTCTCTCCTGCTACCATTGCTCATTGAAGAGAGGGAGAGGTCTCTGGATGGCATGTTTGAGTCCTGCTTGGGAAGACTGACTAGGCAAGATAGGGACGAGTGCACTGTGAGCCTCTAACAACTGCTGCTCTTCTGCATCTCCCCTTTTCCCTGTGGTTGTCACAGTCTAAGCAGGTGCTAAGGGATATTTATGTAGAGGAGTGGACTGGTCCCCAGGTCATTGCTGAAAGGTCTGGTGGAGGCAGGGTGTGTAGGTGGCACAGGGCTGGGCCCCCACCCAGGTCTGGCTGTAGCAGAGCTACCCGGTCTGGGGTGGCTTTGGGCACTTGGGGCTATGGAGATATGCTCCTCTCTCCTCTGGCAGCAGTGGTAGCTGGGTGGGGCTACCTAGGCAGTGGTAGGGGGCACCCATTTCATGTGTGCTTGCTATGCCCAGGTCTCTAGAGGCGGTTGGGGTATAGCACCTGCTCACAGGGTATATGAGTGTGCTCGGCCACCCTGGCCCAGCAGGGACAGATCTGACTCCTGGGTAGACTCAGTGTTCTGGGGCTGGGACCTCAGAATAGCGCCAGCTGCACCCAGGGTTCTGAAGCCAACGGAACCCTGCTTTACCTTTTCTCTGGAACAGTGCTGCTCCACAGTCTCTGAGTGCTCCCTGTGTCAGTCTAGAGGCCTGCTGCCATGGAGGAGCCCTCCTTCAGCTCAGATTGCAGTGTTCTCGGGGAAAGTGTGGAGCCCAGAGGGTCTCGCCTCTGTCCGTTCCCCCACCCTGTGCGGGTGCTTTCCCCATGTACCTTCCATCCTGCCGAGTGGTTCGCCCAGTTTCCTTCTCCTTCACTTTGAATGCCTCTCATTGCCTCTCTGTTGATTCCCAGTGCTCTCTTTTTAGATGATTGATCTGAAAGTGAAGATCTTCTTGCCATTTCTGATCCTTTCTGCAAGAGTGTTGTGTGCAGGCTGCTTCTAGTCTGCCATCTTGGCCCCTCCTCTATATCCATTTTTGGTGGTCACTTCAGCCATATTGTCATGTTGACCAGCATTTTTTTTTGCCAAATTACTTGGAGTTGTATTTAATACAGTTGATAGTCACTGCTGTGCCCTCATTTCTTTTAGGTGATCATGTTTGGAACCCTGACCAGAATCCCCTGTTCCTCTTCCTCAGGCTACAGATGACTAATTCCTCTTTAGGCAGGTGTCCAGCCATATTCAGTCTAAATACTGGCTAGACACCTATGATGTTACTTTGTCAGAAAAATGGCTTCCCGATTTGAATTTTTTTTTTTTTTTTTTTGAGACAAAGTCTTGCTCTGTTGCCCAGGCTAGAGAACAGTGGCATCATCCTCCTAGCTCGTTGCAACCTCCAGCTCCTGGGCTCAAGCGATCCTACTGTCTCAGCCTCCCAAGTAGCCGGGACTACAGGCACACATCACTACACTGGCTAATTTTTCTATTTTTTGTAGAGATGGGGGGGGTCTCACTCTTGCCAGTCTGGTCTCGAACTCCAGACCTAAAGTGATCCTCCTGCCTCAGCCTCCCAGAGTGCTAGGATTACAGGCACCAAGCCTGGCCCCAATTGGAATTTCATTTCTAATGTAAGTGTATCTTTATAATATCTCTAGCCCCTTTAAGAAGTGATCGAAGCGGGCCGGGCACGGTGGCTCACGCCTGTAATCCTAGCACTCTGGGAGGCCGAGGCGGGTGGATAGCTCAAGGTCAAGAGTTCAAGACCAGCCTGAGCAAGAGCGAGACCCCGTCTCTACTATAAATAGAAAGAAATTAATTGGACAACTAAAAATGTATGTAAAAATTAGCCGGGCATAGTGGCGCATGCCTGTAGTCCCAGCTACTCGGGAGGGTGAGGCAGAAGGATTACTTGAGCCCAGGAGTTTGAGGTTGCTGTGAGCTAGGCTGACGCCATGGCACTCTAGCCTGGGCAAAAGCTTGAGACTCTGTCTCAACAAAAAAAAAAAAAAAAAAAGAAGAAGTGATCCAAGCATCTCTCTTCCCCCCCAAAAGCCTAATCAACATGTTGTTCATTAGGTAACTGTGTCAGAGTTTGCTGTGGCTGGAGTGTGTGTGTACGTGTGTCTGTGAGGGAAGAGGGCCAGGCAGAAAGACACTGGTGGGAGATCTGGTGGAGGATCTTACCAGATGGGGTATCACTTCATAGGGCCGGTTTATTGGCTTTTCTGGTGCCTCTGTTACACGCTTGTTCTGTGTGATTTTTGAATCTGTAGATGGGGATCTCTCATAGGTTCTAGAACATTTTCAACTGTTACCTCTTCAAATACTATCACTAGCCCATTGTGTCCTCTTTCACTTTATCTTCAACGTTACTTATCTACTCTTATGTATTTTCCAACTTTATTTTTTCTGCGCTTCATTCTGTAGGTGCCTGTGGGAAGGCAAAGGGCCACTTTAATGCAAAGTTTGCAATTCCCTGGACCATGAAACAATGCAGACCTTGGTTCTAAGACTGCGGGGATTTTTGGATGACTGTTACCCTGAGGGTGTTGCCCTTTGTGGTTACAGGTTATTGTGGGAGTACTCTCTTATTAGACCCATCATTTTATGTGCGTCCTATGCTTTGAATTATGTTCCCCTCCCCCAGGAGGCCATCAAACAAAAATTTATATTTCACTGATGATCAAATGCCTTCAGATCAAAAGCAGCTCCATTGCTAATTTATTGTAGATTCCATTGGTTTTCTCTTACAGTTTTGGTTGGGCAATTCCTTACTATCTTGTTATCTCTTAGTGACTTTTAAGAATTTGTTGTTTGTATTTTATCCAGTAATTTTAGGTGTTTTCATAGGAAGAATTGATTTGAATCTAGCTCATCATTTTGGAAAACCAGAACTTACATTGTTATTCATATATCTAAGTATGTCTGCTATTGATCATGATTTAAATTAAAAACCACATTCTACTTGAGGTTTCATTAGATTTACAGATTCATTTGGGGCGAACTGATATCTTACATTATGGTTTATCCTTTAAAGAGTATGGAGGATATTTCGTTATAGTCAAACAGTCTCTGTTTTTTTTCAGTAAAGTTTTTACAGGATAAATTTCATTCCTTTGCATTTTATGTATGTATATGTGTATATTAATGTATGTGTGTGTATATATTCACTTATTTTAATTTTAAAGAAACTTCTCCTGATGGTTTGTTGGATTTTTTTGTTTTTATTTCATGTTTCTGTTTTAAATGCCTTTAACCTGGAGAAGGCACTCTCTGATTTTATATACCTCCTTTTTAAAACTCTATAATTGCATTTTTCTTAAAACAGAAACAGAAACTTATTTTTGGTCTTTTATATAACTTTTATATCTAAATTAAAAAATAGTGGTTGTGTACTTTTAATTTTTTTTAACTCTTTATTTTTTATATTTTTATTTTGTTTTGGGACAGAGGCTTGCTCTGGCTAGAGTGCAGTGGTGTCATCATTGCTTATCGCCACCTCAAACTCCTGTGCTCAAGTGATCCTCCTGCTTCAGCCTCCTGGAGTAGCTGGGACTACAGTCTGACTAATTTTTTCTATTTTTAATAGAGATGGGATCTTGCTCTTGTTCAGGTTGGTCTCAAACTCCTGACCTCAAGTGATCCTTGTGCCTTGGCTCCCCAGAGTGCTAGGATTATAGGCGTGAGCCACCGTGCTCGGCCCAATTCTTTTTTTACCTTTTTAATATTTGGATTAATCAGAAGATTTTAAAGTTTATCTTGTCTATTACACTTTATTCTGATTCATTCATTCATATAGGAAGTATATAGTGAGACTTGTTATTGACCAGACATTGAGGTAAATGGAGAACAAGATAGACCCTTCTCTTATGGAGTTTTAATTCTAGTGGGGAGGTTATAGATTGTGAGGAGTGCTAGACAGAAAATAGTTGAGTGTGGTGCTGTACGATAATAGAAATACTTACTTTATATATGGTGGTCAGAGAAGGCCTCTTCAAAGAAGAAACATTTAAACTGAAATTAAAGGTAGAGTTGGAGCAGCCTCCATAAAGAGCTATGGGAAAAGCATTCCCAGTGAAGGAAACACCATGTTGAAAAGCTGTGATATGTTAAACACCTTGATGTGTTTTTTAGGAATGGATGGAAACCCAGTGTGACTATGGTTGTCCGGGTGGAGATGGCATGTTGTGATTTTGGAGAGGTAGATAAGGGTCAGATCATACAGGTGAGAGCTTTACATTTTACTTTTTGTGCAGTGAAAATCCAGTTGGTAGTATAGTGGACGTAAACTCTGTAGCCTACACATTTAACACATTTGACTGCCACACTAGAAATAAACATTTTTTCTTTGGGATCATGGTGTTTTATTACAAAAATAGAATAAAACAAAGTGATCCTTTCTAATTTAATGAAAAATTTTTTATTTTTTATTGTTTTCTGTGCTTGAGTTATACACAACTTGAAAAATAGTTCACGCGGCTCCCAAGGTAAAGAGATGTGTGAGTTACATATGCTTCAAGAGGCCACAGGCTCAAAACTGATGTGAGTTAAATACAACTCCCATGGCAGTTAATGTGTTAAATATACAAAGATATAACTTATATCTCTATAACTAAGTTTCCTTAGCTCTGGAGCCTCCCATTTCTACTAGAAAACAATCATGGTAAACAATCTTGCCAGTTTAGGAAGAAGTCAGTAGCTTCTGGTTTAACTAAGTTAATTCCAGATTAATTCAAACCCATGATAAATACTTAGTCCTTTGGATAAATATTCAGTTTTGCCATGTAGCTCCCCCCTTTCTTTTTCTCTATAGTGGAGGGTAGTGGTAGAGAAGTTTTAAATTTTCTCCAGGCATTGAGGAGGAGGCGTTTCATCTTTGTGCCATTCTCTGTCCTTCTGGGCCATTGCTAATGACTGGCTTGGTCTTGCATGGCACTGTCTGCCTCTGCCACACCTGGGGCTGATGTCCCTGCTACCTCTGTAGCCTCTGGTCAGCAGGTCTACCTGTCAGCATGACAGGTCCTTAATCCCAGGCTCTTTTGGGCCCACTGGTCCAAAGGACATTCCTTAATGCTTTTCTATGTTATGCTGGTGTGCTTGGGACTCTGAAGAAGCTTTTCAGGAATATAGTTTGGGCATGTCATTGGCTATTGTGCTGCCACCACCTGATGTATTAGGTGCAAGGTTTTGCTAAACAGCCTGCAGTTCCCTGGACTGTATCTTGACAAAGGGGAACTTAATTAACTTCTATTCTGGGTCTTTCCCTACAAACATTCTGGAGAAACTTCTCACCCTTCCTCACAATGGACTTAGCTCCAGATGGGACAGGAGGTAAGAGTTCTGAACTTATATCTAGTCTGTCTTCTAACTTTTCTTTTTCTTTGTGCTCTTTCCCCCAAGATTTTTTGTCATCTCAGTTGTTATGGGAGAACTGCACTCTCGTCATCACCTGCCTCTTTTTCTGTGCTGTAGTTTATGTTACAAATTCTGCTATCAAAGTTTTCTTTGGTTGGTGATACTTAAAGCCATGATTTTGAAATTTAAAAAGCTGCTGTCTTTTCTCTTCAGCCTTTAGATCTTGCAATTGAAATTCTTAGCTTTCAAAAATTACGGTTTTAATGGATCAAACACCTAAATATAAGAACTGAAACTGTAAAACTTTTTGAAGAGAATTTAACTGTAAATCTTCATGACCTTGGATTAGGCAACAGTTTCTTAAATATGTCACCAAAAGTACAGTCACCCAAAGAAGAAATAGATAAATTGGATTTTATCAAAATTAAAAACTATTGTGTTTTAAAGGGTAACATTAAGAAAACGAAAAGACAACCCACAAAATGGGAGAAAATGTTTGCTAATCATATATCTGATAAGGGTCGAGTATTCAAAATACATCAAGAACTCTCACGGCTCAACAGTAAAAAGGCAAAGAATGCAATTAAAAATGGGCAAAGGATTTGAATAGATATTTCTTCAAAGAAGATGTCCAAATGGCCCAATCAACACATGAAAAGATGTTCAACATCATTATTCATTAGGGAAATGCAAATAAAAATCATAATGAAATAGCACTTCACACCCACTAGAATGGGTATAATAAATAAATAGATAGATAGTAAAGCTGAGTCTTTTACACCGGTAATCCAAGCACTTTGTGAGGCCCAGGTGTAAGGCTGCTTGAGGCCAGGTGTCCAGGATCAGCCTGAGCAACATAGAAGACCCTATCTCTACAAAAAATGAAAAAATCAGCTATTCATGGTGGCACATGCATGTAGTTGTAGCTAGTAGGGAGGCTGAAGCAGAAGGATCACTTCAGCCCAGGAGTTTGGGTTACAATGATTATGATGGAGTCACTGCACTCTAGCTTGGGGACAGAACAAGACCCTGTCTCAATAAATAAATGAAAATTTAAAACTTCAACAAATATCAACTTGTTGGTAAGGATGTGAAGAAATTGGAACCCTTATACATTACTGATTGGAATGTAAAGTGGTGCAGATGCTATGGAAAACAGTTTGGCAGTTCCTCAAAAAGTTCAACATATAGTTACCTTATGACCCAGTAGTTCCATTTCTAGATATATTTCCTACAGAATTGACAGCATATGGCCACACAAAAACTTGTGTGCGAGTATTAATAGTGACAATATTCATGATGGTAAAAAAGTGGGAGCAACCTAAAAATGTATATCAACTGATGAATATAAACAATATGTGGTACATCCGTACAATGGAATATTATTCAGCCATAAAAAGGAATGAAATACTGATTTATGCCACAACATGGATGAATCTTAAAAACATTATGCTAAATGAAAAAAGCCAGACACAAAAGATCACATACTGTATGATTCCATTTATATGAAATGTCCAGAACAGGCAAATCTGTAGAGACAGAAAGTAGCGTAGTGATTTCCAGGAGATTGGGGGAGGGAGAGAATTGGGATGAATGTTCACAGGTATGGAGCTTCCTTTTGGGATGATGGAAATGTTCTGGAATTAGTGGAGACAGTTGCAAAATGTCTTGAATACACTAAAAATAACTGAATTGCACACTTTAAAGTGGTGAATTATATGCTATGGGAATTTTATCTCAATAAAAAGGAATTGTGGGTTTTGCTTCGGAATTAAAATTCTTTTAGCAATTCAGTTAACTTCTTTGTCTTATATTTATTTGTCTTTACAATGAAGTAGTTGAATGCCACTAACCCACAGAGTAAGAAAAGTGTGGGAAAAAGAGAATTTTGTTACTACCTTAAAAGTATTTTCGTTCCAAGTATGAGACATATAAGTGGAAGGGTTTTAAATAGTGAGTGATGTGATCCAGTTTATATTTATAAAGATCACTTTAGCTATTTCCTGGAGACTGGATTGGAGGGGACAAGGTGACGTTGCTGACCTTGGTTAGGAGGCTATTAAAGGCTGGGCACGGTGGCTCATGCCTATAATCCTAGCACTCTGGGAGGCTAAGGCAGGAGGATCACTGGAGGTCAGGAGTTCCAGACCAGCCTGAGCAAGAGCGAGACCCCATCTCTACCAAAAATAGAAAGAAATTAATTGACCAACTAAAAATATATAGAAAAAATTAGCACGGCATGGTGGTGCATGCCTGTAGTCCCAGCTACTCAGAAGGCTGAGGCAGAAGGATTGCTTGAGTCCAGGAGTTTGAGATTGCTGTGAGCTAGGCTGACACCACAGCACTCTAGCCTGGGCAACAGAGCGAGACTCTGTCTCCAAAAAAAAAGAGGCTGTTAAAGACTCTAGGGAAGAAATAATGATAGCTGTGTTAGGATATGGTAGTGAAGTTGAAGAAAATTGAATAGTCACAAAATATATTCTAGAGGTAGTTGGATATGAGAGGTGAGGGAAGATAAGTAGTCATAACTCTTAGGTTCTGTCTTTAATAACTCCACTAGTATGAAGAAGACTTAGTGGGAAAATTAAGGACATTTTGGATAAGTTAATTTTGAGATATTTGTAAAATAACCAAATGGAGTTGCCAATCAGAGAACTGAATAAATGATATTGGAGCTCGGGAAAGGTCTGGACCAGAGCTACAAATGTAAATGGTATTTAAAACGATGGGAATGGATAGGAACACTTTGGATAGAGTATAGGAGATGGAATAGGACCCAAAACATAGTTGTGAGAAATTCCACTTGCACAGGTTAGATGGCGGAGTGGGTCAGTTCTATTAAGAATGGCCTGGAAGTTTGAGTTATGATAAGCATGTCCATTTCAGCATAAGGAAGGCAGTGGTGACACTGGGAAGAACAGTTTCATTGCAGTTGTGAGGGTGGAAATCAGATTGTCCTGGGTTAAAGAGTGAATTGGACATGAGGAAGTAGAGACAGTGTGCAGATAGTTTTCAAAAAATTTTACTTGGAATAGAACCAAAAATTGAGGTAGGCCGTTAGAGGAGGACGAAGGGGCAAGAAAGTTTTCTTTTTAAGATGGCAGACCCTGGTAGTGTATGCCTATGAAAATGATCAATGGAGAGGGAGAGAGAGATTGTTGCTATGACAGAGAGAGGGGTTTACTGTTGGTGTGACGTCCTCAGGAGAGAGAAGATGTTGTCTAGAGAAGCTTGGAAGGGTTGGTATTTGAGACCATGGGGCATGTGGAGGTGGAGGAGCAAGTCTGAAGGGAATGCATATCTGACGTGTGGAATTTGAAACAGCAGGATGATATCCAAGTATTGATATCTGTTTTATGTATTTATTTATTTTTAGAGACAGGGTCTCACTCTGTTGCCCGGCTTGTCCCAAACTCTGGCCTCAAGCAACCCTCCCATCTCGGCCTCCCAAAGTGCTGGAATTACAGGTGTGAGCCACTGCACCTGGCCTCAAGTATTAGTATCTTAGAGAGTAAATGAGTCCAGAACTCAGTATAGAATCTAAGCTAGACATATAAATTTTGTTGTCATCAGTGATTAGGTAATATAAATATGATAATCCTGAGATGGATGTGAGAAGAGCAAAGAAAGGAGCCCTGGGGGAATATTGGCATCTAAAGGTTGAGTAGAGACGGAACAAGAGTGATCTGAGAGATTGAAGGAAGACTAGGAATTATAGGAGCTCCCCCACTTGATTCTAAGCTTCTGGAGGGCTTGTGACTGTGTCGTGTTCATCATTTTATCCCCTGTTCTTATCATAAAGTAGCTTTCAGGAAATGTTTGTTAAGACTTAAAAATTTTAAGATAGATAGTGTGGTCAGCAATGTCAAATGTAGCAAACAGTTCAGCTACTATAAGTACAGAGACGTGTCCCTTGATTTTGGCATTACGTAGCTGATTGGTCTTCTATAGAATTTCAGTGGAGTCTCCATGGTGGAGATAAATGCGAGATTGCTGAGGACTGAGTGTGAATAATTGTTTAGAGTGTGGAGACAGTAAGTGCATTCTTTTCAAAAAGCTTCACTATGAAAAAGTGTAGAAATAAAGAATAGTAAGCAGAGGGATTTTCTTTTGTGTCCGTGGTAGACTCTGGTCCCTGAGGTGTAGTGCTTGACTGCCCCAAGCTTTAGGAGGGACCTTGTAACTCCCAAGGGGTTTCTTGATCGCTACCACCACTGAGGTTGGGGAGGAGCAAGGTTGGGTTGTGGAAGCCTAAAAGGCTTTGCAAAGCCTTGGCGAGGGTCAGAAGTTTGCTTTTTTGAAAGATTTAATTTTTTAAAAACATTTTATTTCAGTGATGGAATTCTCTATAGTTTCTAAGAGATTTTTGTTTGTTTGTTTTAAAGACATTAGCCAGTCTTTTGAGGGATGTTCTGTGAAAAAGTGAGTTCTATCATCAAATAAGTTTGGGAAACCACAAACTATATCCCTGTCCCCCTTGGTGATTCACAATGAACATCAATTTATATCAGATTAATAAATGCTCTGGGAAATGATGTTACTATTAATAATTTAACATTTATTGGGCACTTCCTAAGGCTGTGTTTTAAGGCTCCCACTCTAATCTTTACAGCTCTGTCTTGTATAAGTCCATGTGTCTAAACTGGAAGAGCTGATATTCGAACCCAGGAAGACTGGCTCTATAAGGGCTCCCAAGCCTGGAACCAGTAAAGAAACAGGTTTAACATTTAAATCCAGCATGTCTCAAACTTGTTTGACTATGGAACCTCATTATCTTTCAAAATTTATGAAGGGATTAGTCAGTTGTCTGTGGCATGGGCCCTGGGAAATGCTACCTGAGCCAGCCTATACTGGTGATTGCATTGTTTTAGAATAGAACTGGTTTCTTCTAACTTGGTTCTCTGTTGATAACATTAAATGTTATATTTATTTATTTGCTACTTTTTCTGCTTCAAAGTCTAGTATTTTGACTTCAAGGCATTTTTTATATTCTCTTTTACAATGACCTTCCCAGGAATTTTTAAAAGATTGACATCACTGTATATTAAATTTGAGATGCTAAAATAGATTACAATCCAAATTGCTATTTCACTTTCTCTGCTCTAATGGCATATTGTCATAAATTTATTTTTTTTAGAGATGAGGTCTCATGATGTTGTTCAGGCCGGTCTTGAACTCTTGGGCTCAAGCACTCCTCCTGCCGTCAGCCTCCTAAGTGTAGTCATGCACCACCGCTCCTGGCTTATCATAAAATTTTAATGTTTAGAGATATTAGAGATCAGCCCGGTTCATCTCTTTCATTAGTAGCAGTATTTATTTAATTTTTTTTGAAGGTTATGAAAATGACAGCTATTTAGTGCTGTAGAACATTATAATTATTTATATCTAGTTTGAATATTGGCTCTAGCTCTTTAATAGCTGTGACCTTTGAAAAGTTACTTCATTTCTCAAAACTTCTGTTTCTTCCTCTAAAAGACAAAGAAAATATCTTGCAGGGTGGCTATGAGAATTAAATAAGACAATTCGTGTAGTGTCTGGTGCATTGAAGGTTCTCAGTCTTAATTACCTTTTTTTTCCCCCTTTAGGAGATAGTCTCAATTCTGTACCATGAATGACTTATGGAAATAATAGGAAAGGAAAGAACAATTTTAAATGTGAACCGTCTTACCCTTATGCTGACATAAGCTACATTTCTGACAGAGTGGTGTTGTCATGATACAGGTGTATGGGAGTTAAAACCAGTTTCCTTCCGGCTTTCCAACTGACATAATAAGCAAAACCTGACTGGGCAAACATAGACCTATTTATTGGCTCACTTATTATTAATGTTAAACTAGCTTTGGTGCTGACTTCTGTTCTTTTTTTAAAATTTCACTGTTGTTATTTAAAATCTCACAGACTTCCAAAAGCTTCATAGAATACTTAATGGTTTAAATCATCCTGCAGAACATGTGAATTATCTTTTCCAAAATGGTCTTCTCCATCTGGCAATATGTTCAAAACCATGTATATCGGACAGAATTGCTTATATTTTCATATTTACCCCTGGATGTTTGTTTGGTTTTCACGGCAATCAGCTTTTGATGTTTATGGACAGTAGTTAGCACGTTTAACCTATGCATGGACAGTCACGTAAAAGAAAGATATTAAAAGAAAAATCTATAGGGATTTTTCAATTTTGCAGCAATTTACTCCCTAAACAAAGAGAAAATAGGTTTGGTGTGATCTGTACATAGGAGGATTTTTAATATTCTATTCTATAGTAAGTGCCTCTCACAGCCCTGGTACATATTAAGCACTTAGTAAATATTTATTAATGAACTGAATTTGATTTCTAATCCCAACTCTGTTCATTGCAACTTCTGTAACCTTGACAGGTTTCTCTAAGCTTCTATTTCCTCATATGTGAAAAATGGGCTACCAATATTTCTCTCTGAAGGTTTTTGTAACAATTAAGTGTTCAGGCAATAGCCAGCATGGCATATGGCTCATAGTAGGCATATGCTGTTTCCCCCAAACACTTTACTGCATTCTGCAGTAATGTTCTTTTCAAGTACCTTTTTCTTTTTCATTCCCTAAACATTTAGAAGCCTTATTCAAGAAAGAATATGAATGTTTGCCAATTATACCAAAAAAATATTCTTTTGCAGCCACACTTTTAGAATATTTTAGCAAAAATGATTTTGTGTCTGATACATCTTTGTTTGAATCCTGGCTTTGCAATGTACTAGTGCCGTGACATTAGACAGGTTACTTATCTGTAAGGTATAGTGAGACTAAAATGAGTAAAATATACAAAGGATCTACTTTATTGTCTGGTTTATGTAGGCCCAAAGTAAATATTATTTTAAGTTGAAACTGTTGTTTAATCTGATAATTTACATAATGAATTCATGGCTTTTGAGGGCCTACTTTACTCAAACCCCATTAAGAGCAGGGAGGAACATTGTGAATGAACACTGGGCGCATTATTATGTAGGTGACTGAATTTGCCATACCTAGAATCACGTTCTGCAGAAGTGGTATTTTCTATTGTATTTGAGATTGGTGGGCTTATTGTTGCATTTGGCCTGGCTTTTTTTTAATGTTGCCTTTCTCAATTTAATATCAAATAATAAAAAAAGGAGAATGTCTGAGAGAGGTTCATGAGTGCTATAGCAGACCAGGTAAATTTTATCTAAAAAGTTTTTCATCTTTTAATGATCTTGTTCATCAGAAAAAAGACCATGTTCCTCTCCTGTATTAAAATTCAACACAGTATTGGCAAGCCAAATTTAGTCAAATATTCTGTTCATTTTAAAATTAACTTGTTTAGACATTATATAAAATTGATTCCTGTCCTGGAAGACTGAGCATTACAAAGCTGGTGCTAAAAGTTTTATGAGGATTCCTAATAAATAGAAAAGCTTAAGATTGGGCATTATAGAAAAAGATTTCATTTTGAAAATGTTTATAATGTACTTACCAAATTAACAATAAGGTTAATAAAGGGGTGCCAAAATAATCAACATTTATTTCAGAAGTTGACTTTCTCTGGTGAGATGTCAGCATCTATATTCTGTTATACAGGGTTTCTTTTATTAATTGAGATATATATTCACATATCATGAAAGTCTTGGTGGCATGAAGTACATTCATGCTGTTATGCATCGATTACCATTATCTAGTTCCAGAGCTTTTTTGTCACCCCATACCCATTAAACAGTCACTCCCTATTCCTACCTTTCTGCAGTTCCTGGCAGCTACTCATCTGCTTTTTGTCTCTATGGATTTGCCTATTCTGAATGTTTCATGGAAATGGAATCATATAATATGTTGCCTTATGTGTCTGACTTCTTTCACTTAGCATAAAGTTTTCAAGGTTTATCCATGTTATAGCACGTACCAGTACTTTATTCCTTTTCATGGCTGAATAATATTCCACTGTATGCATATAGTACATTTTGTTTATCCTTTCATCATTTGATGGACATTTGAGTTGTTTCTATTTTTGGGTTATTGTGAATAATGCTGCTATGAACACTCATACACAAGTTTTTCACTGGATGTATGTTTTCAGTTCTCCTTAGTAGATGCGTAGGATGGAATTACCAGGTTATGTGATAATACTGTGTTTAACCTTTTGAGGAACTGCCAAAACTATTTTTCCAAAGCAGCTGTATCATTTTATGTAGTTTTTAATGCTAAGATACTTGGAAGAAATGAGAGAAAAGTCTATTAAAATGTTGACCTCAGAATATTCATGCTAGGACAGCCCTCTGGAAAGCCAGATAGATGGTAAGAAAAGGTTCAATTTGCCTCATTTACTTTTCAGAATGAAAACGTTAAAGGATAAACCTACACAATAGTAATAGTGTCATATTTTTTATGCCACTCTTGTTACCCCACCCACTTGTTTTTCCTAAAAGTTTGAAGTATGCTTGGAATTGATGGTGTTTACTTTCATATGAGGGTAGTTATCTAAAAGTGACAGACCTAGGGTTCCTAGTTTGCTTTTCTTTAGTGAGTTTCATATTTTATTACATAGTTAACTAATGCAGATGCCTTGAGTATTGTTCTTTCTACAGAAAACATTCTTGAATCAAAATTTAACTGGAGGTTTGAAGTTCAGGGAGAGAGGGGTGATTTTATAATATGAATATTGGATTTGAAAATGGACTTAAAGCAAATGAGTAAAAATTATTCGATTATAATGTCTGAGATAATGCTTGAATGTTTTTGAGAGTAAAAATTAATAAAATTTAAAGCCTCAGATTAATTATAACTAAATTTTCTTGGATGTAAAATAATATTTTTCAAAAATATACAAAGACCTCATTTAAAAATTTTCAGGTGAAAGGCACTGGGTTAATGTTCTAGGTGGTTTGGAGATGTTTCTGTCTCTAAAAAAAAATCAGAAAGAATGCTCAAGAGAAATAACATATATGCAGTAATTTCTAATGCTAGATTGGAGTTTAGGTACTTTTCATGCCTTATTTAAGGTGTCAATTCATATGAATTTTATGCTTGGAAGAAGAAATGTTATTTTAAGTTATTCCTTAAAGCTTTAAGTGAACTCTGACTCTCTGGTTTAAATTAATCTTTATTCCTTTAAGAATATATGATAGAGACTGAATTGTTTTCTTAAAGTAATGTAAAATTAAGGGACTTCTTTCTTAGGTGAATTTCTCAGGTTTTAAAATATGAAGGTAATTATCATGTAGACATTGAATACATTGTCTACTAAATTCCATAATTTTAACTTATAATTTTCAGTAATTTTGGTGCCTAAAATAATTTGTTACTATGTTGGATAACTTTGTCTACTTCACTTTGGGAATGTCTGAGTACAGATAGTTGCATTCTAGCAAGAGAAATAATTAGGTTTTAATCAGGATTTTTGTCTGAATATTGAATCTTTTAATACTTTTTTTTTTTTGTATCTTTTTTTGGCCATAGTATTAAGTTCACAGTTGATAACTTTCTGTACTAATTAGAAGTAATATAGAAACTGCAAATAAAAAAATCAACCCAGGCTTGGCACAATGGCTCATGCCTGTAATCTCAGCACTTTGGGAGGCTGAGGCAGGAAGATTCTTGAGGCCAGGAATTCAAGACCAGCCTGGGCAACATAGCGAGACCCTGTCTCTAAAGAAAATAAAATCAACCCAGATAAAATGTGTATGGCTGCTAATTATATTTAAGGGATTGGTAAAGGGAAAGAAGTCAGGGAAGTTTTGGAGGTCAAGCTTTTTATTATGAAAATCCAACTTAATGATTTATACATAGTTAGAAACAGTATGAGTGTTGTGTGACCAAAATGTGATTTCTAGGAGGAATGATTGTTAGATAAATGAAATATCTGCACACACTTCATTGTTCTTGGTGCTCAAACTCTAGTCTTGCTGCCACAATAAAGAAAGATGTTCCTTCATTTGGAAATTGTAATACATTTTCCAATAGAAACAGTATGGTTCAAATAGTGCTATACATTTTTTTTTCTTTTTTTGAGACAGAGTATCGCTCTGTTGCCCCTGGTAGAGTGCAGTGGCGTCATCACAGCTCACTGCAACCTCAAACTTCTGGGCTCAGGCAATCCTTTTGCCTCAGCCTCCTGAGAAGCCGGGACTACAGACGGGTGACATGATGCCTGGCTAATTTTTCTATTTTTAGTAGAGTTGGGGTCTCTGTCTTGCTTAGGCTGGAGTGCTATAAATTCTTATTCATTATTCATTAACTGAATATTTTAAGTTCCTGATAGAAGGCAAGAAATGTGTCATATACTGTTGTTTACCAGTATACAAAGGTGAATAAAACAAAGTTTGACACAATTTCTAAACTCAAATACATACTGGTTTTGTTGTTTTTGTTTTCTTGCTTGCCGTGGGGAACACAAAAGAAGTGGTTGAAAGTTACCTAGCATGGTTATGTTTATGCTTTCAATTTCATAGTTCTTAGGTTCCTTATGGATTAAATTAGCCTTTATTTATTGCCCTGGATCTCAACTTTATTTCATAATTTTGTGTCTTCTGAAAAATGTTTCACAAGTTTTATAACAAAGTATAACTTAACTTGGAGAACACAGTCTGTTCATAAGGTGGAGACTTTACCTATTGTGAAATGGAAACATGCTTGCCTCAGCATTACTAAGTTAATGTATAGCTTGTACATAGTTTCCACTTTTAATTGCTAACCTGCTTAGTGAGAGTGAATGATTGATTATGGAACTAAAAAATGTAAGATAAAGCATGGTGACATGGTGACCTGAACAGTTTTTTAGGTACAGTCAGTTCTTTAGTATGATAGGAATTTTGTAAATAACTTTCATTAATTTTCTTAAATTTCTCTTGGATATGGATCATAGATTGTTTTTGTCCCTCCCCACCCCCTATTTTTTTCTTTTAAAGGAAGCTTATGTGAAAGGGTTAGAAGGTTTCAATGTTTGGGTAGATAAGTGCTCAAATAAGCTGTTCAAGATCATTGTGGCAGTTGAATGATTTGATATAAAAAACAATTTTAGTTATTTAAAAAAATCACAATAAAGTATGAACTGTGTTATACTATCTATAGCCAGCATCACTATAAGTGCTTTTGTACATTATCTCGTTTAAGCCTCACTACAGTCCTATGAGAAAGATGCTGTTGTTATTATACCCACTTTATAGATAAGAAAACAGAAACACAGAAACCCAAGGATTTCTGCTTCTCATGCACTTGGCAAGAATTAGGATGCCATGAAAATAATGTTGCTTCTTTCCCTCTCTTCTTTTTCCCTCAAACTAATTCATTTCTGTTATTTTTTTATTTTGCAGGACAATTTTGTTAGACTTAGTTTCCAGAGGTCAGGTCTAGTTGCCATGTTGGGTTTTATGTCCTTGGGAAATTCTCTGTACCTTATTTTCCATCTTCCACATTTTTTTATCTTTATTTTTCCCCTGAAGAAATACAATTTAATGGGTCAAGTGGTTTGCCAGGGGTTGTTAAAACAAACAGGAATTCTCAGCTACCACCATCATCTCCTCTTCTGATAGGTAACCACTCTCAACTCAAGTGTTTGGGATTTACCTGTAGTTTTTCAAGTAGCATGTTTAAATTGATGTTACTTGAATTTTCAGTTTAGGACATAATTTGTTTGTATAGTTTTCTGTGTCTTTTTCACTGATTCAACCCAAAACTTTCTACCAGTTAATCAAATCTCCTGTTTTGTTTCACATCACTTATTCTGTCAGGTTTAATGTCTTGACGAAGTCCCTTCCAGAGCAGAGTACTCCAATCTGGAGTAGTTTGTCTTTTCTCATAGTGCCCAGCAGTCATTCTGAGAATTGTTTCTTCTTTTCTCCTTTGTTGGCTCTTCTATTTCCTCCATCCTATGTATTCCTCTTTGATACCTTGCGTATTTTGATACCACTTTTATTTTCCTCTCACCGTTAATTAGTAATTTTGCTGTATGTAACATTCTGAGTGGGACTCATTTTTCTTCATAATTTTGATGGTTTGCTTCGTTATCTTCTAGCTTACGCTGTGGCTGTTGAAAGTTCAACGTCATTCTGATGCCTGACCTGCTATAACCTATTTCCTGTTTCCTCCAAAAGCTTGAAGGATCTTTTCTTCATTTCCACAGTTTTGAAATTTCAAAGTGATATACTTTAATATGGATGTACTATATTTTAATCCATTATGCTGTGCACTGTGTTTTCAAGGGAAACTCACATCATTTAGTTCTGGAACATATTCTGGAATTAGTTCATTAATTTTTTTCTCTCTGTTTTCTCCTCTAGAGCCCCTATTGTACAGATGCTGAATTATCTTGACTGAATCTCTAATTGTTCGTATTGCCACCACCTATTTGATTCTTTGGTCTTTCTGATAAATTTTCTTAAGGGCCTTGGAATTTCTTAATTTCCAAGTGCTGTTTGAAAAAGTATCCTATCTACTCCTTTCTCTCCATGGACGCTAATGCTAGGGTTTAAAACTCTTTTTAAATTTTACGTTTGCTTCTGACCACATTGTCTGCGTTTCCTGCCAGTTCCTTCTCCCCCCCTTCCTGTTTGTTTCTTTTGTTTTTTGCTTTTTTGTGGTAGATTCTTTCCTCAGATGAGTGGTTATCCTTGGCTGTCTGCAGGTATAGCTCTAAAAGTTGATTGGAAGCTCTTGATACATCACTGGTACTTGTTGACTTTGAGTTTACTGTAGGGTGATCTGGCTGTGCCATTTACTGGGGAACCCTTCATGTCAGCTTCTGATTTCTTTTCCCTTTTCTGAAAAGAGGAGAAGGGTCTTTTAATTTTCTTTCTGATGGAAGAAAGTCTCTGTGCCAGTTCTCTGGGAGCTGAGTGAGGGAGGCAGGAAAGTGAGAATTTCAGTGTGTGTTTACTTAATCCCCGTTTCCATTAAGCCTCCCCTACTAATGTGCTTTTTGTCTCTCTGTTCTGAAATCCTCTTCAGAGACGAATTCTCTAGAATTTTGCCTTCGTGAGAGAGACATAGTAACCTAAGCACATGAAATTTAGGAAGGTATTGAAAGATTGAGCAGTTTCTTAAAGAACTTTAAATCCATCTTTTTATTTAGTGCTCCCTGCACCCCTGTGTGTAGAGCTACAGTCTGTTACCAATTCCTGAGCCTTTTGAGAATTCTATGGCTAAGTCAGGTTTGTTTTGGCTTTCCACATTGCTAGTTTCTTGGATCTACTAAGTCAGTTACCATTCATCCACTTGCTTTCCAGCTTTTAAACTTTTGTTTATGCCCTAAAAATACCTCATTATCATTTTAACACAATTTTACTGGGAAGAAATGAAATTAAATATGTGTGTTCAATCCTCCATCTTTACCCAGAACCTATGTCTAGTTTGTTTTTGTTTGTTTAAGCATTTATTCATCTGCTTTTTAAAATTGTGATAAACTATGTATAAAATTTAACATTTTACAGGGTACAATTCAGTGGGCATTAAGTGCATTCACAGTGTTGGGTGACCACCTCCCCTTTCTAGTTTCAGAAATGTTTCATCACACCAAAAAGAAACCCCATACCCATTAAGCAGTCACTGCCCAATACTTTCTTCCCCTAGCCCCTGGAAACCACGCATCTGCTTTCTTGTTTCTGTGGATTTGTCCGTTGTGGCTATTTCATATAAATGGAATCATGTAGTATGTGGCCTTTTGTCACATATTTTCACTTACCATAATTTTTTTTCTATAGCTGCTAGAATGGGAACCATATTGTTTTTGTGGTTCATCTATGGTATAGAATGAGTCAGTATTTCATTCTTTTTTGTGGCTGAATTGTATGGGTATACCACATTTTGTTTATTCCTTCATCAGTTGAACTTTTGGGTTGTTTCCACATTTTGGGCTGTTCTAAGTAGTGCTGTTGTGAACATTGTGTACAAATTTTTGTTTGAACATTTCCTTTTTCAATTCTTTTGAGTGTTTACCTAGGAGTGGAATTTCTGGGTCATATGGTATGTGTTTAACTTGTTGAGAAACTGCCAAACTGTTTTCCACAGTGACTGTAACGTTTTATGTTGCTCCTCTCCTCTCCCCTCCTCTCCCCTCCCCTTTTCTTCCTTTTCTTTTGACAGGGTCTCACTCTGTTACCCAGGCTAGAGTACAATTGTGTCATGATAGCTTGCTGCAACCTCAAATTCCTGGGCTCATATGATCCTCCTGCCTCAGCCTCCCAAGTAGCTGGGAATATAGGCGCATGCCACTGTACCTGGCTAATCTTTCTATTTTTAGTAGAGAAGACAGGGTTTGCTTTTGCTCAGGCTGGTCTCAAACTCCAGGCCTTAAGCAATCTTCCTGCCTTACCTCCCAAAGTGCTAGGATTACAGGTGTAAGCCACAGTGCCTGGCCCCGTTTTATATTTCTATCAGCAATATACTAATTTCTAGTTTTCTGTTCTACCTTCTCCGCATTTTTGACACTTGTTATTTTCCATTAAAAAATTTTTATTATAGCCATTCTAATGGGTGTAAAGTAGTGTCTCATTTTGATTTATATTTCCCCAATGACTAATGACATTTAGCCTCTTTTCATATACCTGTTGGCCATTTTTATATCTTCTTTGGAGAAATATCTGTTCAAATCCTTTGTCCATTTTTAGTTTGTTGCTTGCCTTTTTTTTTTTTTAATTTTATTTTTTTTGAGACAGAGTCTCACTCTGTTGGCCAGGCTAGAGTGCCGTGGTGTCAGCCTAGCTCACAGCAACCTCAAACTTCTGGGCTCAAGTGATCCTCCTGCCTCAGCCTCCCAAATAGCTGGGACTATAGGCATGCGTCACCATGCCTGGCTAATTTTTTCTATATATTTTAAGTTGTCCAGCTAATTTCTTTTGATTGTTTTGGTAGAGAAGGGGTCTCGCTCTTGCTCAGGCTGGTCTCGAACTCCTGAGCTCAAACGATC
>CAUYRT010100940.1:0-33092 GCA_963574885.1 Lepilemur ruficaudatus | reverse complement strand
TTTGGAGCTCTCTGAATATTTCCTTCATTTCCAGGATTTCTGATTGATTCTTCTTTATCAATTCAATTTCTTTGGAGAATTTTTCATTCATTTCCTGAATTGTTCTTGTGGTTTCTCTATGTTGGGAATCAATTTTCTCTTCAATGCCGTTGAGTTTTCTAACCATCCATATTCGGAAATCTTCCTCTCTCAGATTAATCGTTTCAAGTAGGTTGCTATCAGTTGGTGATGATTGAGAATTTATTTTTGGAGGCGATTTTTCTCTCTGATCCTTCATGTTTCCTGTGATCTTTCGCTGGTTCTTTCTCATCTGGGTACTTTGTCAAGGACCGGAGATGCTAGGTCTGGCTTAAGAACCACAATCTGATAGGCTGCTTCTGTTTTCTTTCAGCCTCCAGCAGGGAAGAGGACTGGAAGCGGAGGTAACAGTCTCTCTCAATAATATTTTTATAGTTTACAATGTAGAGTTCTTCTCTTTTGTTAAATTTATTCCTAAGTATCTTATGTTTTGATATGATTGTAAATAAAATTTAGTTTTCCAATTGTTTTCTGTGACTGTATAAGAATATGTGAATTTTTCATACTGGCCTTGTTTTGTGTGACCTTGCTAAATTAAAGTTACTTTTTAGTTCAAACAGTTCTTTTATAAAAGTTCTTTAGGATTTTCTATGTAAACAACCATATCATCTTTGAATAGAAATATGTTTATAACTTCTCTGTTTTAATCTTTATGGCTTATATTTCTTTTTTCTTGACAAAGATTTACTAGATTTCACTAGATAGGACCTCCACTACAATGCTGAATACAAATATTGAGTGGTCCTTCTTTACTGGTTTCTCATCTTAGGGAAAAATAAGTATTTCACTGTGATTTGTCATCCTAGCTGTAAAGTCTTCGTAGATGCCCTTTGTTAGATTGAGTAAGTACTCTCATATTTCAAATTGGCTGAGGGATTGTTTTAATTGACTAATAATTGTACACATTCATGGGCTACATAGTGGTGTTTCAGTACATGTAATAGATCGTGATCAGATCACAGTAGTATATCCATCCTCTCAAACATTTGCCATTTCTTTGTGTTGGGAACATTCAATATCCTCCTCCTAGCTATTTGAAACTGTATAATATATTACTAGCTATAGTCATCCTACCGTGGTAACCAGAACTTATTCCTCCTATCTAGTTGAAATTTTGTATCCTTTTCCACTGGGGTCCCCAAACCCTGGGCCACTGACCAATGCCGGCTGGTGGCTTGTTAAGAACTGGGCCATACAGCAGGAGTTGAGCAGTGGCTGAGCGAGGAAAGCTTCATTTGTATTTACAGCCACTCCCTGAAAAATTGTCTTCCCTGAAACCAGTCCCTGGTGCCCAAAAGGTTGGGAACTGCTGCTTTAACAAATCTGTCCCTGTCTGGCTGAGGGATTTTTAAATCATGAGTGAGTATGGAATTTTGTCAAATGTACTTTTTAGTATCTATTGAGACTTTGGTATGATTTCTCTCTTTTATTGAATATGTAAATTGCTTTGATTTTGAATTCTTAAATTGAAATATAATTCATATGTCATAAATTCATCTTTTTGAGGTAGAAAGTTCATTGGCTTTTTAGTAACTTCACAAGGTTGTACAGCCATCACACTATGTGATTCCAGAACATTTTCAATAGTCCAAAAGGAATTACTAATCCCACCCCTTCCTCTCTCCTGCCAGCCCTAGGAACTACTAATCTACTTTCTATCTGTATGAATTTACCTATTCCTGAGCTTTTCATATAAATAGAATTATACAATATGTGACCTTTTTGTACCTGGTTTCTTTGAGTTACCTTAATGTTTTCAAGGTTCATCCATGTTATAGCATGTACTTCATTTCCTTCACCAGTACTTCATTTCCTTTTGTTGCTGACTAATATTCTATTATAGGTATATAGCACAGTTTGTTTATCCATTCATTTGTTGATGGACATTTGTTGGATTGACTGGCTTTATATCTGAACATCAAACCACTAGACTTTGTTTTTCATATGTATTTTGATCTTATCAAATTAATTTTTTGCTGAGAAGAAAAGTTACCTAGTATTCAAGTTGGGAAGCTAATTTTCCATTTTATTGTATCCTATTGAGGATTATTATTATATATTCCAGATTTACAGCATTAAATTTTGATTGTTTTGGAGTAAAAGCCGAACTGTAAAATATGTCCAATCTCACAACTTAGAGACAGATGGACTGATTTTTTTTCTTTAGACTTACTGCAAAACAATCTATAGGTAGCAATTGTTAATCATTGCAACTTCCGTTTCTAAACATCTGAGTCTGAGGCAAATTAATTCTTAAATTTAGCATGGGTCAGTATCCTTTCAGGCTAACACACATGCGCCCAGTAGTAAAATTAGTTATTTCCATTTTCAGTCCCAGAAACTGTTGGGTTTTTTCTCTTTAAAAAATTGCTCTGTTAAATATTGTATATTTTTAACAAAACATCAAAATTTAGAAAGTGATAAGTGTCAAAAGCCTGAAAGGCATCAACTCATCACTGAAAACACCCCCTCCCCAAATTCTGGAATTATCAACCAGTGAACCTTTAAAATTTATGGACTCATTGAGCTCTTTTGTCTTGAGGTTATAGAGGAAGAGTTTCTTTAAAAGATAACACATGATTAAACACTTGTAATGCTATCTGAACATTAGTCATCAGTAAGTATTTTATTTTTCCTCTCCATTTCTTAAATTACACAGTAGCTAACTGTATTTCATCTGTGTTTCCTCTTCCTTAACATTTTATCTTGGGCTAATACCAAGTAAGGAAGATTTTAGACTAAAAGGAAAATTTCTGTGGGAGTGATCAGGCTTTATAAGGTGGAAGAACATCTTGAACCCACAGAATGAGGAAGCGTGTTCCTCCCTCAGTGTGCTGGCAGTCTGGGTGTTTGGCTTGGGGGACAACCCTTAGAAATGTTGTGGGTCATGGATCTGAGGAAATAGCATGTGTGGTCACCTATCTGTGAATGACTTCCAAATCTATCTTAGCAACCCTGACCTCTTATTCTCTTTCCTGGCCTCTAGTTTTTGCATTCTGAATAACATATTCTATTACCACTATACCCTGATTTATCCCGTGTCTTTCAGTAAATAAAAGACTAGGAGAAGTGTGTTTTCAGCAAATGAGTACTTTTTGTGGATAGCCATTGTGTGAACTTGAGCAATTTATGTTTTCTTGACTAACTGCAGAATTATATGTTCTCTTGAAATGTTTCATTAGTGGTGAAGAATTTAGTTATCTGCACCTTCTTGTGCCATTGTGTGATATCATTTTATACATTTATTTAACACCTATTGTTTGATGTATATTTATTGAACACCTAGATTACAGACACTGTGATAGGCATAGTGAGTCATAATAAGCTAGTACATGCTCAGCTCAAGGTGCAGTGAGAGAGATAAACCTCTACAGAAATAATTACCATAAAATTAATAAACCCTGGAGCTATGTACTATCAGAATACAGGGAAGAGAGTATAGTTCTCTCAGGGGGTAGAGCCATTGAATGAGAAACCATTAAGGATCTTGGTCAAAATATGATTGAAATGACAATAGATCTAGAATAAAAAAAGGATGTCAAGAGGGGCTGACTGAGGTAACAGAGGATCCTTAGGGGACAGGGGCCCCGAAGTCCTGATGAGATTAAAGAGCAGGTCCTCAGGAATGAGCAGCAGAGAAGTGTGGGAGACACAGACTATCAGTATTTGGGGATATTGTCTTGAGTTAGGTGAAAACCTGTGGCTGTGAACATGTGAAGTCAACCAACCCATGTGTGTACTGAATCCATGATGTTGGACTCAGCATGTTTTAACCAACAGCTACAGACAGTTTATGGGTGATTTAATCAGAAACATGCAGTAAATTTCCTTTGAAATACATTTGGAAAATATATTTGGGATTGTAGTAACCTAATAGATTTGAAAACTTACTAAGCCATATTCAAAATCCAAATATAACAGTTAACTCATGCCTAGAAACTATCATTTTTTCTGGGTGATGGTGGTGGCGGTAATGGTGTTTTTCTCTTTTAATTTTTAGTCCTACTTTCCCAAGATTGATTATTTTTTAGGTCTTTTTTTTTTTTTGTCTTACCAATGTAATTAATAAATTTTCATGTTTTATTTTCCTCTAAAGACAAAGGGAAAGAATGACTAATTCTCATCTGCTAGCCTAATTGCTTATATTGAAATTATCGGTTTATCAATCTGTCTTTCTAACTGTCCTGTAGGCTTCTTCACTATGAACACTGATTCTTTTTCTTGGTTTCCATGGGCCTAAAAATGCACGTACCCAGCAGTGAATAGCCACTCAATTGATGTGTTTGAATATAAATGAAAATATCTTAAAATATGTTCTTGCTCTATTATAAAATATAAATCCTATTTATTTGAAAGCTACTTTTTGGTCATAGGCATTTATATGTTTGTAATAACTAGGGATTCTTATATTCATTTGTTAGGGAGAGTGGTGATGAAATAGGTGCTAGCTGCCTAGTCCCTGAAGAAACAAGAGTCAACTAAACATTTCAAAAGAAGTAAAATATTTTCTGATTTGAAGTGTAATTTATATTTTCCACGTTAGTGATGCTTTCCCTCTTTAATAAGATTCTGACTTGGGAATTGTGTAAAGTCATGTTGTGCACCACTAATTTTTTTTTAATTGTATGAATCCCATTCTCTTAATCCTAAAATCCCCTTTTTAGCATCCATATTCAATTAAACTAACATGTTAGCTATTACTGGACCTGTGATATTTTTACCTTGTTGTTGAGTTATAATTGCATTAGTTACCTTAAAAAGATTTCATGATCAAAGTTTTTGGAAATATTAAGGAATACAGCTTTGAAAACAAGTAAGTATGCAAAATTCTGCAAATACTAATTCTTTCTCCTCCTCATTATATAAAATAGCATAATTTTTCTTCTTTATACCTTAAAATTAAACCATAAAAGTACAAAAAGGCAGAAAAGGAAATCTGATTTACTGTCTGATTTCGACTGAAGAGTACTGAGTCCTTTAACTATCACTGACATGCAGTCTCAAGTAATAGCCAGAAAGGATATGTCATGAGCTTTAACTTTTTTTATGTGTTTGAATTTTTAAAAATTATTTTGGTATATATATTCATTAGCTCATTTTTAACATGAATATGCTTTTTGACATGAAGGACTAATATCTATCTAGTATCTTATAATCAATTAGTAAAAGCCCAGTATAGAAAGTAGATCATGCAGTCATCTGTGTTCAGCAGTTTCAGAACTGATTTAATAAAAAAATCACCTTAAAGGTTTGGTTTTAATTTCCTCAGAAAAATATCTGTATTCCATTAATATGCAGCTGAGGTCCTCTAGTGTCACAGATGAATATGGCATCAGTTTTTAAGATTCTGCGAATCGTGTGTGTGCATGAGAGAGACAGAGACACAAAGAATAAGGACAAAAGAGGTTACTTTAAAGTTGACTTGTGGAACCAAATAAGCTCATAAAGGTAGGTTTATGTATTTTTTTAATCCCAAGGAAAGTTTTTTTTTTTTTTTAAAGGGGGAAGGATTTGCTTTCTTCTTATGTACATATTTAAATGTAATTGTGCTTTTAACTAAAATCCTTACCTATTTAACTACTGATAGGTTACAACTGAAATTTGTTTTAAAGTTTGGGCCATTTTAAAGTTTTGCCATTTCTACAGTTGGTTTATTTTTTAAGATGCTTGTGAAAATTCTGTTTATCCCAAATTGTGCTTGTTTTACACATTTCCCTGTTTGCTTAAGACTGACTGAAAAGGCATTTTAGTATGGGAGAAACTATTAATACTAGATAAAGAGGAATGGCTTACAGGTCAGTTTAAATAGCATTCTTTATAAATAGTAACCATCATTGCTTCCTTTTTACATACATCATGGGGACTATCAATTTATTGCTTTACTTAAAATATGACTGACAACCAGGGATTGGATTATCAGATATTTGAGGGGAAAAAAATGTTTGAAAAAAACAGCCTGGGATGAGGGCAGAGAGAGGGGGCCTCATTACAGAAATGAAGATAATATTCTTCTTTGTTTACAGAATTAAAAGAATTCTAACTATCCTGAGAAAGACTCAAAGAATAACCAAAGAACAGTATTACTGAAAAGGAACAACTAGCGTACAGAAGAGAGATCCCGGAAATTAATAGTCTGGATTAATACTTCTCTCTTCTCTCTCCTTCTCTCCCTCTTTCTCTCTCTCCGTATATATGTGTATGTGTATAACTCCCCCCACCTTCTTTCTCACACATACACTTCACAGAAGACAGATCCAACTTAGTTTAAGGTAGAGAAAATAATCAAAGACATAAGTCAGTTTTTCTTGTTAATGTTTCTCTGTTATTGGATCATGTGAGTCTTCAGATTAGAGGAGCATGCCTTATGCTGACTAGCACAAATGTGCCCACATCTTAGATATATTGGGCTGAAATTTTATAACTCTAAGTTTAAAGTAAAAAAGAATCTCCAAAGCTTTCAGGAAGGAATAACAGGGTATCTACAACAAAATTGGAATCAGACAATCTTGCTAATACAAGACTTCTCACCATTAATAAACAATGCTGTAAGACAGTGGAGGAACTCTTTCCAAGTTTAAAGGCAAGAATTTTCAGATATGCCATGCTTTAAAATATCCTACTTATGCTCCCGGTAAGAAACAACTTCCCAAGGATATACTCTAACTGAACAAAAAAGAAATAAAATAGAGGTAGAAAAAATTATGGTAGCTGATATTAATCTTCATGGATAGAGTTATCTTTATAAAGTTATAGTATCCATTAAATCCTGATGACTGAGACATTTTCTCTCGAGAGCTAGAGTTTAAGTGGCCTAGGTTTATATTTCCTCCTCTGCTTAGTTCCACACTGAATATTTATTAATCATAGTATGGCAATGTGCCAATCACATGCCATCTTTCTTAGAGTAAAAGTCAAAGGCCTTACAATGGCCTGAAATGCCTTACATAATCTGACTCCTTGATACCTGTCTGAACTCACCTCCTGCCACTTTATCCTTTGCTCATCCTCCCACATGCACTGTGGCCTCATTCACTTTCTTGAGCTGCTGAACATTCAGGACTGCTTGCTGTGCCCTCTGCCTGAATCATACATTTTTCAGAGAGCGACATATCTCTCTCACTTTCTTTAAATTTCTACACAAGTGTCATCTTCTCAGTGAGGCCTTCCATAACCACACTGTATATCTTCCCTAATAAGTTTTTTTCATTGGCACTTAATAATATGTCATATTATCTATTTACGTGTTTATTTGTTTAGCCTTTAAGAAAGGCATGTAGGTTTCTTTTATCCAACTTACAAAATTTTGATGCGTAAAAATATTATAACTAATAAAATAAGGAGTTTGAGAAGGAAAATGGAAAAGTTGTAAAAATAAGTTAACTATATCATCTTGCATGGTGAAGAATTAATTATATGATTAATAAAAGTCTAACCACCAGAATAATTGAAAACAAAAACTGCTAAGAATAGTTACCTCTGGTAAGTCAGACTAGCATGTGAGGGAATAGGGAGATTTAGCTTTTATTTATAGTTATTTCTAATGGCTTCAATCTAGGGGAGGGAGATAGACTGCAACAATTATTTTTTTTTTTTTTTTTTTGTTCCTAAGAGCAGAGCTGGGATTCGAGCCCTGTAGTGCCCACTTTATTCTTTCTTCTGTAGCAAATCACCACATTATATGCAATGACATAAAATAAATGACCAGAAATAAGCGTGGTATATAATTATCACAATATGCAAATAAGGAAGTGTTTCTCCAGTGGACAGTTAATGCAACCAGAAACGACATATTTAATTACAATGAGCTATTTATAGATTTTGCAAAATGCACAACAAACACAACTTACTATGTTAGAACAGGAAGATAAATCAATTTACCATATAATGTTTCAACTGATGGCTATTTCTTTTTGGTTGGCCAAGCAAAAAAAATCTGCTTCCTTGGATGCTACAAGTATTTCACTGAGACGCTTATCGGATGGAACCAGGCCCCACCTTTGCAAATTTGCCAGTCACTGAATGTGTACAACGCTGGTTTGTTTTCTACCATCTCTAAAGAGACATCCTCATAGGCAATTTAATTCATCTGTTTCCAATTAACTTCACAAAACAAACACTTCATTCTCTTGCCGATGTTGCTGTTTTCCTTTTGTATGTTTTCTAGGAATTTAGAGTAATTTTGCCGTACTGCACACTGCTGTGAAAGGCTGCTCCCTTTAAAATTCATTTTGAATCATGAAAAGTCCTTCAAGTGGTTTATAAACTGTAAGATCCTACATGAGTTCAGTTCTTGGCACGGTACTGATTGTATTACTATTAAAAGGAATGTTCATTTGGTTCTAGCTGTCTACATCTATATGTCATCTGTCAGTCTGTCATTTTATCTATCATCTTTCCATCTATCGCCTATCAGTATCTACCTACCAATATCTATATTTAGATACATGCATCTATTAACTATCTTTGTGTGTGTGTGTATATATATATATACATATATATATATATACTTATTAAAATGCCAAGACTACTTGGTTCACAAAATGCTGCAGCTGCATCTTAGTATGTGATCCTCAAAACTTGAGACATTTCTCAGATTGTTGATTTTGTAACTATGCCTCTTTAGAGATAAATTAAAAAAAAAAAAATTCCTTGCCCTCACTTCTCTGAGTGAAGTCGACTTGCTCTCTGACTGCTCCAGCTCCTACTGCAATTCTCCTTCCCACATTAATCGTTTGTTTGCGTGTTTTAATCTCCTTTCTTGCACGAGGTATTTATTGACGGAACCCCTCAGGACGTGTTACTGGAATGTTTCGGGTCACATATGGAGGGTACTCACAACATGTGTGTGTTGATCTCTCACTTTCAATGGTGCACGCCAACTGCCAATTTACCTATGTTTTTTTCTTTTAATAAATACGGGATCTTTCTAAATGAAACTCGAACACTCCCTTCTCATAGCAGCAGAATATTCCAGATACTAATTCTGATCAATCAGGGCGAACCCTCTACACAGCTTGTTCTTGTTTTAGAAGATGGAAGAGTCTAAATATTGATCAGAAAAAGGGAACAAAAGTCACAGTTGGAACTACGCTTAGGAGATGTCCCTCAGGCTACAGCAAAGAGTCCACAAGGATATTCGGAGTGAGGCAGTAAGTGACCAGTTCTAAATAAGAGATTTATTAAACAAAACAAAACGCTGCACAAAACAAAATACCCCCCAAAAATTGTGGCATAATCACAAAAGCAGCTGGACTGTGGAGACATCACAAGAAAATAATTACAAGGAAAGATTTCAGGATTAACTGTACATAGTAAGAACCCACTCCTCCTCTGGAATATGTAGATGACATTATTATTATCTATGCAGGGCTCTTCTGAAGAATAGACGAGAAAATGCCCACATGGTGCTCGGCATGTTGCTGTCGTGTGCCAAGCTCCACATCCACGTCAAGTGTCAATATTTCAGAACCGTCAAATCGGCCCCGCTCACTGAGCGTATTTCAAATAATTATTTCTAAGTATATTATTTTTCTTTGCTCCTACGTTACCCAGATCTGACAATCAACTCTTACTCTTCATTATCTTAGTTTTGCCTTCATTTTCCTGCCCTTTTATCTGATAGGACCACCTCCCAGGAGATTTCCATAATCTGAAATTGTGACTCAGTAAGAGCCTTTTTGGAGGTTTCTCATGCTTATCTTACCCAGTTTACTGGTGCTGTATTCCCTAGTATGTGTATATAGGTATATAGGATTGCACATATGTGCCCTAATATTTATGCATATTTATAAATAAGTTTTCTTACTGTGTATATACTTATTATATAAAATAAATATATAAATATTATATATGCACTATATATAATTGTGTATATATGTATCTATATATTTTCTATTACTTAGAGTACCTTTTATTTCTCACTCTTGCTTTATTTTATATATGAACAGTACAATATTCTATCCTAATGCGCATGTGCATGTATATACGCATGCATAGATCTCTATAGAGAAGTTGCTAGATCACCTTTTTTAAAATATAAAAATGAGTTGATCCTCTGCAGGAACTGTCACTTGCTAATCTGTTTCTCCGCTCTGCCAGCGTAAATAACCACATACAATCACGTAGACCAAGCTCTCCTCTGATCCATGTACAGTATACCTTCATCAAGTGTCTGCTTTCATTGTTTTGAAATCAATGTTTTACTTTCTTCTTAGAAAGTTTCCATCAAACACAGCCCCCCCACACACATATTAAAGAGAAAAAAAAGACCCACAATTGTGAGAAATCTTAACCTAATACAAAATTAAACATTTTAATAGATATTTTTAAGATCTTTTCCTTACTTTGGGGCAAATGACTAAGACAAAGCAGTTAAAAACATTCATTCAGATGCCCCCCTAAATTCCAAAAAGAAATACTTGCCTTCTTTTATTTCATAAATTCCATCACTCTTTGCTGATGTGAGATGCAAGAATTCAGTAAGAATCGAATATGCATTATAAATGTATTCTGGAGATATAAGAGACAAATATATATGCACACACACAGGTATACATATATATATACACATATGTACATCTAAGACAGTACTTTAAGTATTTGACCCACTCGTTCTGATAACTTGCCTTTCAATGCATCAGTTGTGGTCCAGGCAAGATAATAAAAATCTCACTTTGTGCTTCACCAGAAGGATTTGACATAGGGGATTGACTAGACAGATTCTCAAGAGCTGAAAGTACCCAGAGCGATCACCAAGGTCCCAGAGACGATGTCCCAAGGAAGATGCTGCCATCACGAGGGCTTGGGCTCCAGCAGAGCTCACAGGAGACAGCCTTGCTGGGCCACCTGCTGGTGTATCCAGGTGTGTGCAATGAGCGCAGTTTTGAGAGCGCTACAGGAAGCTGGAATCTGCTAGAACCAATGACCAAAGGAAGATAGGGTAACCATACAGAAGACGGCTACCCTTTCTCTTCCCCTCCTGTCATTCAGGAAATACGTGTTACTCCTGTCCAGCGACACAGGTAGGGAAAGCCTGAAGAACAAGCGCTAGTCCAGCCTCCCAGGTGAATTGAAAGATTGATGCTAAGCTAGGAAGACCTGTTGGCCATTCTCATTTGGTGCCAGTCCTCCGGCTCATGCCTCCAGCTAGAGCTTCACCTTATAAGTCAGAAAACCTCAGCACGTCAAAGAAGCTACCTCCCTAGGTTGTAATTCACCAGCGTTGGAAGCTTGCTTGGAGAGGAGGTTGCGGGAGAAATGAAAAAAGGCATTGAGCAGTATCCGCCAGGTCTCCGCCCAGAAGTCCCCGTACTGCCGGGACATTGCTCGGCGTAGGACCACGGCGATTTCCCACAGGAAACATGCAGGACTGTTCTTAAGATCTATGCTCTCTCACTGCGCCTGCCTACATATTTCATAATTTTAAACACTGAAGTTTGTGGGGGTCCCTGGAACCAAGACAGCTTCATTGCCTTTTTTTTGCTTTTATTTGCATTGATTTCTTACTTCGCCCTACAGAAAAACAAAATGTTAATGGATTAATAAGAAAATGCAACTTTGTTTTTTGGGATGCTGTAGGGAAATCATATCACTCTCTCTCTCTCACTCTGTCTCACACACACACGCATGCGCGCACATGAGCAAATCTTCAAAAAGATAGTTTCAAAGCTGCTTTTTATTATTTTGGAGGAATATGAGCAGAAATCCTACTATGAGTCCTTCAATGTATCTAAGATACAACTTTAAAGATACAATGTAAGGAAACTTCAAGATGGGAATAAACTTCACTCTCATTAATGAAAGAAATGCATTTTGAAATGAGATGGTAGATTTTAATCTGTCTTCCACTATAGCATTTTGCATAAGAGATGTGTTAATATAATAATATTCTGGCCAAAGGCAATACAGGTTGATACTTGTCTGGAATGACTGACAGTTTGGATAACTCAAATTATTCCCCAAACTGAACTTTGATACCTGCCTTTTCATAGTCTAATTTTGAATTCAGGGAGCATTAGGTTCGCTTTTCTCTGAAATCTAGCTTCTCAGAAAGGTGGTAATAATGGAGAGACGATTTGGCTAAATGTTTACTAGAGCCTCCAGCTCCATGGACAGAAGTGGTTCTCATGACTGTGCCCCTAAAAGTGCATAAGCCGTCATTTATTGATGAGGAGAGGTTAAATTTGTTTGCACACAACAGTTTTATGAAAATACGAAGATTCTGACAATTCTCCCTCCCATCAATCCGTTTCATTTACAAACCATCACTCCTTACCATCAAAACACAGGATGGTTCTATTTTTTTAAAAAACCTACTTAACAATTAGCAAAAGAAAAAATGAAATGTAATTATGATCATTTGTTCAATTTCAGATATCTGTGATTGCTATCACTAGTGTATTATTTATTATGTTACTCTGCATCACTCTCTTTGCATTTGACTCATTGAATTCTTGCGTTTCATGTCAGCAAACAGTGATGGAATTTATGGAATACAAAAAGACAAGCATTTCTTTTTGGAGTTTAGTCGGGCATCTGAATGAATGTTTTAACTGATTTGTCTTAGTCATTTGCCCCAAAGTAAAGATCTTAAAAATATCGATTAAAATGTTTAATTTTGCATAGGTTAAGATTTTTCACAATTACAGGTCTTTTTTTCCTTTAAAGCGTGCATGGGGAGAGTCTGTATTTGATGAAAACTTTCTAAGAAGAAAGTAAAACGTTGCTTGAAAAACAATGAAAGAGACACTTGATGAAGATGTACTGTACATGGATCAGAGGAGAGCTTGGTCTACGTGATTGTATGTGGTTATTTACACTGGCAGAGCGGAGAAACAGATTAGCAACTGAGAGTTCCTGCAGAGGATCAACTCATTTTTATATTTTAAAAAAGGTGATCTAGCGACTTCTATATAGAGATCTATACATGCGTATATACATGTACATACGTATATACATGAACCCACATTTATATATGTACATATGCATGTAGTACATGCATCTATATGTAGGTCTTTTTCTCCCTAAATTGCATGTAAAAGTACTATTCCACATGTATATTATATTCCCTTTATCTATGAATTGAATTTTTATGGTGCAACAAATAACGGGAAATAACGTGAATGCTATTGCCGCCTCAACCACAAGGACAAAAGCACAGGACATTGCTACGAGACTGATTATCTGCCAAAGTAGCAGAGTTAGCAATGACTAAGAAGCAGGTTATATTGAAATTGTACTTTTCTGACCTTTATTGCTAACTGGGCTATTTTCTTATAATTAAGGAGTATCCTAAATACGATGTGTTAGGTGAAAATCATAGCTCATGATGCTAATTCAAGCAACTGTGGACTTCAAGCGACTCGGAAGAGCCCTTGAGTTGTACTGAATTAAGACAAATGGCTAAACTGAAGTCCCTGCTTTCAGGATTTTCACAGCCAATTGCTGTACTTTGATCTGTGGAACAAGGAGGCTCTACCTCCTGCAGTAGAAACCTAAACCTAGTGCAGACATGAGAGGGAAGGGGAGCAATTAAGGTTACTTAATATGCGGAAGAGCTCCAAGCGCAAAGAACGAAAATTAAGGACCATTATTTCCAACTGGTTTTCTGTTGAGAAGAGCGGTGTTTGTTTTCAGAGCTGAGTGGTATGCTGCGTACGTAGGGAAACGCAGAGACGCGTGAGAGGTTGAAGAAGCCATTTAAGCATCAGTTGTGTAAAGTTATTTAAAGAGGCAATCGGAATTACTTCTGGAATCTACAGTTCTCTCTCTTCCAATTTTCTCATGGCATTAGTGTTGGAGAGACACACACAGGCATTATGGAACATGGCCGTTATACTGTTCCCAAGACTTGCAACACCACTGCCCCTGTGCAAAGGCACCGATTTAATCGTATATGTGGAAACAGTGCGAGCGCCCGTCAATGCATGAGTGCATTCATACAATGTGGTCTATTTACACCATGGAGTTCTACTCAGCCACAAAAAACAGTGGTGATCTAGCACCTCTTGTGTTATCCTGGATGGAACTGGAGCCCATTCTACTAAGTGAACTATCTCAAGAATGGAAAAACAAGCACCACATGGACTCACCATCAAACTGGTCCTAACTGACCAACACTTATGTGCACATATGGAAATAACCTTCATCAGAAATCAAGCAGGTGGGAGGGGCGGGAGGGGATTTATAAATTCACCCCTAACGGGTACAACGCACACTATCTGAGGGATGGGCACACTTACAACTTTGACTCAAATGATACAAAGGCAATTCATGTAACCAAAACATCTATACCCCCATAATATTCTGAAACTAAAAAAAAAGAAAATTTTCAAATTGAAAAGTTGGGAAAAAACATTTTTGTACTTAATAGTATATTCTAAGAATTTCCTATAATATTATATCCTATGCACTCACAATGGCTACTTTTAATGATATCATGGTATTCTTTGAGGGAATATATATTTTCTTTAATGATTCACAATTTAGATATCTAATAAATAGTGCTTTGATGAGAAAAAATAACTGTCTATGTGTGGCCTTAAGATATAAGACATCTGAGCTAATTCCCAGGTGGTAGCTTTGACAACGCACAGCCTCTGTTGAATCGGAGTGGAAAATATAACGGCTGAATCTAAACAGAGGAGCTTTGTAAAGGCATACCCAGGCCAGCAGTCCAGGGACAGGGCCTGTAGTAAAAAGGTGAATTCTTTCATTTTTCTTCACTTTTCACCCCACCTGGCCCAGACCATTCTTCAGTTAGAAGGTCCCACTCTCAAAGTCCCACTTGCAGATGAGAGCTGGTGTATTTGTGACCTCACTCTATACCAGAGTCCTGACTCTCTTATTTCACAATGTCACCTTACAATGAATGTGTACATTTAAACCATACTTTAAAAAAAATTGAGATTGGGCAGATTCTATCAACGATGTTCTCTTTCGTTAGAGTGGGACTATTTTATAAGCTTTTCTTCAGCTCTGACTTCCACACCCCCTCTGACATTCTCTTTATCCTGGTCAGAGTAAAGTTTCTACACACTGGACTGTTTAAAAATCTCCAATATTCAGTAAAAGCAGAAATTTTAGCTGAGAGGTCTTCAAGTGTTTTGATAGTGATCACATTATTGGATTTAAAAAAAAAAAAAGACAAAAAAACCTGGATGTTCAAACAGGGATCTCTTAGTCTTTTATGCAGGAAAAAAGGAAAAAAAAAAAACCTGGGTGTGTATTCAATGATTTGATTTTTCCCATGCAAAGGAAAAATAACTACCATGATCATGCAAAAGAGAGATGTGCTAAGGCATAGCAAAAAAAGAAAAAAAAAGTAATAAAAACTAAAATAAAAGGACAAAAACTTAAATTTGCTTTTGGTTTTCAACAGCTGTACTGGAAAGAAATAGCAAAAACACAGGTGTCTGAATCGTGGCAATTACAGGTGCCATGTGCTAGCCAGGGTCACAGAGGGATCAGCGGAATTTCTGCATACTTTTCATTTGTTTGTCTCAGAGCTCCACTACCGAACTCTGAAAGCATCAGGAGCAGGAACTAGCCATTTCTATCTCTGAAGTGCCCTGAGACTGAATAAATTCCTCTCATCTCTTCGTGAACTGAGACTAATCACAATGATTTTCGCTATAAACAGTGATGACTGATGTAAAATGAAACGAAGGGAAAAAGACATTTGCCTGCGATACTATAAATCTCAATTTAAACAGCTTCATTATACGTAGAGAAAAGAAGGGATTAACACTGCCTGATTAAAGATGCTTTGCATAGTGAGATACTCGGGTTTCACTGATTAATTGAATGAGAACTTGAAGTTTCTTAAACTTTTCCTATTTTTTTTTTATTTTGGTTACTTTCTTAGTAAAAATATTTTCTGTTTAAGTCTCCTTCCCAGTCCCCAGCGCCTGGCTGCCACCCTCCTGCTTCCTGTCTCTATGAATCTCATTTCTCTAGGGGCATCACATAAGTAAAATCATACAGAATTTGTCCTTTTGTGATTGGCTTGTTTCACTTACCCTGATGTCCCCAAGATTCATCCATGTTGGAAAATGTGTCAGCATTTTCTTCCTTTTTATGGCTACATAGTGTCCCACTGTATGTATATGCCAAATTTTGTCCATCCATTCATCTGTCCATACTGCCAACTTTTGGCTACTGCGAATAGCACTTGCTATACACATGGAAACATCTCCTGGACTCCCCGCTTTCGGTTCTTTCGGATATATACGCAGAAGTGGAACTGCTAGATCAAATGTTAATTGGGTTTAATTTTTCATACTGTTTTCCACAGTGGTTGCACCATTTTATATTGCAAACAAAAGCAGACAAGAGTTCCAATTTCTGCATATCTTTGTCGACAATGGTTATATTCTATTTTTTTTAATTGTGTCCATCCTAATGGGTGCACCATTCCTTTCATTTCCAAAGATACCAATTTTGTTGCAACTGTCCGCGGCCTCTCTCCCTGAAGTATGGGGCGTGTGTGTGTGTGTGTGTGTGTATTTGGAACTTTCTGTCATGCCAAAGGAAAAAAAACTAGATTCTGAGCTATTTATTATATAATCCATGAGGCAGCTGACTCTCCCCTCTCCAGCTGTAGACACAGAGAGTGATAATGTTTAACAATTTTATTCTCATTTCCACGTGGACCAGATCCATCTTTGCAGGGAGAAGTCCAGAACAGATTAGAAATAATTCACATGTTTCTTTGTCTGGGTAGCTGCTTGTTCTTCCTGCCAAGTTGTTATGGAAGTTTCTAGCCTAGAGCCTTCTTCACTCAAGCAATTCAGAGCAGCTGGATAAACTTGTGTCCCGTGAGGACAGACGTCATTAGAAATGCAAGGGCTTTCATCTGAACCTGGCTCTCATTCATTGTTTCATCAAATATTTAGTGACTCTCCACAATACTCCAGTGGCTAGGCATAAAGATAAGAGTGTCTAGCTGTGGAGCAGAATCAGAGCGAGACCCCACACCCCTCCAGTGGGTGTTCAAATGCTGCCTTTTATCCCTTCAAACCCAAGAGAGCTGTGTCCATAACGGGTAAGACGCAGTGGAAACTAAAGGGCACCCCTGATTTATAATTACCGCATGCAGAACTCAAGTTCAAAGCTAGCTGACTGGGAGAAAGAGGATTTGATGAGAGATCTGAGGGAAGATTTTTATTTCCTGTCTAGTGGAAATACTGATACCAGTGAACTCCGGCACACCTATGAAGAGAAGGACAGAACACAGGTAACGTGAAGGTGGTATGGCCTCTCCTAGGTGATGAGTTCCCCGGCTCAGCTACAAGGAACAATTTCTCAGCCTCTCACTCAGCTCCCGGGCACCTGCTCTCTGCAAGGATTCAGGAGATAGATGATAAAACGCCTCATACAGTAAAACTGAACATTTACACACGACCCCAAGAGTTTGGGCTCCCTTAAAGGAGAAACCTCACATCCGGCATTTAAATTACTCACACATCTTTCAGCCTTCCTACCGGATGTATAACCAATTTCTTCAAACTTTTTTTTTAATCGTACCTGCAAGCAGTATTTGTATTTTTTGTGGATTTAATTTGCATTTTTGATCACCAGTGACTTTAAGCATCTTTTCATATCCTTAGACACAGGTATGTCCCTAACAGTTAACAGAATATTAGAGGAATATAATGGGTATATTGTCACATGTGTATGTGACATTTTACTAGGTCATAGTTAACTTTTAGGGCAGATTTTTAAAAAATCACACATGTGTGAATATTTACAAGAACTCTATCATCCCCCTGACACAAGTAATCATTATCTTAAATGGGAACAGCCTAGCATTTTTAATAATTGTACTAAATGTGAACATATCCATAAAAATTTTAAATTTTAAGATTTTAAAATCTATAAAATTATGCATTTATTTATACATACTCTTCTTCAACTTAATTATATATTTTTGAGAAATATTCACATTGATTCACGTAGGCATAGTTTATATTTTTAAAGTGTCCATTCAGTATTGTATTATGGGCATACGTGATACAATATCAACTCTTTTATTGGTGGATATTTAGGTTATTTTAATTGTGTGTATATGTGTGTGTGATAATTTTGGTCTTATTTCTATTTTTTAATGCAATGCTACAACAAATATCCTAGCCAATTTCTCCTTGAGGCGATATACTAGATGGTCTCAGGAAATATATGCATTTTTTCCTGTTGCTGCTGTAACAAATTTTCACTAATTTGGTTGCTCAGAACATTGTTCATTTATAAGCTTGCAGTTCTGTAGGTCAGAAGTCCAACACGGGTCTCTCCAGGCAAAACTCAATGCCTTGGCAGGCTGTGTTCTTTTCTGGAGGCTCTTGGAAAGAATCTGTTTCCCAGGTAATTCCGATTGTTGGCAGAATTCAGGTTCCTTGCAATTGTAGGGGCTGTTATAAAATAACAGCTCATATAAAAACCCCATGAGGTTGGTGGTCATATCCATTCTGACTGTGGCTTTGTTGCTTAGCAAGCTGTGCAAAATGTGTTTACTTCTAGAGGATGAACCATGGTACCTTATGAAGGTGACATTTGGGCAAACAATGAAACTCTATGCTAGCAAAGGGTATCCAATCGCAGTTAAAATTTACCAACAGTGCTATGCAGTCTTTATATTTTTTGAATCAAAAATCCACTTATTAAATAGGAGATATATAATATCTTGCAAAAAGATGAATCCAGGTGTTTGACAGGAACAGATGGCAGGGGGTGAATTATCTCAGTCTGAAAGAGCCACTGTTATTGTTAAAATAAAGACTGTCACAATTCTTCTTCTAATTGAGCACCGTTCAACGCTGACAAACTCAACAGAAACAAACATGTATGAAGTGCATCCTCTCTGCATGCTATCATAATAGACAGTATCTGTTAATTCTGTAACTGTGACGTTCCTGGAGTCACTCCTATCTCTATAATAGTCTCCCTACTTCCATTAAGGCCATCCCCTCTGGTTTTAATGACTTAATATGCCCTCAAGGACCCTGGATCTCTGCCTGCCCTACTGCTGCAGTCGGTTCCCCTTCTTTCGCTGGACAAAATTATGTTTAGACAGACGATAGACACATGGACAGACAGTGCATATATAGAGTGATAAATAAGTGACTGACACATAAATGGCTGATAGCAAAAGACATACAGATAGAGGGAGGACACATGGAAGATGGATAATATATATAACCCTTGTGACACACAACGTAATATTTAAAGATTCCAAGGATTAGGACACGGACACATTTAAGGGACGGGTGGCCCTTATTCTGCACACCATAGGCTAATGGGGAAGTCAGACAGACATCTTTCTGGACATGCAGTGATTTGGATCTGACCATGTGGATCACCTCCCTAGCAGGCAGCAGTGGCGTTGGCATTCATAAAGTCATTGCAAGCTGATTTGTAAAATAGAAATCATGAAATAAGTGATCTGGGAGAGCCAAGGCATGTTTTCTTCAAAGTCGTGAGTATCTTATCTCCACTTTGAAAGGTAAGACAAGGAAAGGAACATTACACCCCTTAAGTGAGTTTGTGTCTTTAAAAAAACAGTAGGCAATCTGGGTGTGGTGGCTCATCCCTATAATCTTAGCACCCTGGGAGGCCAAGGTAGGAGGGTCACTTGAGGTCAGGAGTTCAAGACCAGCCGGAGCAAGAGTGAGACCAACTCTCTACTAAAAATAGACAAATTAGCCGGGCGTGATGGTGCACCTGTAGCTCCAGCTACTCCAGAGGCTGAGGCAGGAGGATCACTTTAGCCCAGGAGTTTGAGGTTGCAGTGAGCTACGATGACACCACTGCACTCTACCCAGAGTGACAGAGCGAGACTCTGTCTCAAGGAAAAATAAATAAATAAATAGTAAGCAGAAATGCACATTACAATCATTCTTCAGACAGCCAAGGAAAAGAAGATCATTTGCCTGTTCCTTAAAGCAGGAAAAAAACTGGGGAATAAAACTGGAACACATTGAAAATTTGCTCAAGATATGCATTAAAACTGAAGACAGTGGGAAGGTATATAGCCTTAGTCTTTATGAGAGATTTCTAAACCTGCCTTCTTCCCCAAACTCACACACACTAATCAAGGCTAACAAAGAAGGAGGAAGATAATGATTTTCAATATAATTCTCTACCTTCTGAAGGCTACTAGGCCAAAACATCGAGTCCTTTGACTCAAACACTTATCTTCAATCGCCTCTACCCAGTCATGGCAAATCTGTCACTATGCTAGAATCATGTGTTATGTTTTGCACCCTTATTTACAAACAAATTTTGCACACATACATTTGGATATCACATAAATATCTTTAACACATTTTATCCAAAATGAATCTAAAATTATCCAAAGAATTGCAAAAGCATAAGAAGAGCATTATGATTTATCCAAATTTCATAATACTCTTCTTTCTATATATCTCAACACATGCTAGCATCCCGAATGAATCTGGGTTCATCTCAGATTCATTTCTTTTTCCTTAAGTGAGGCTGTATATGACCTCTGTCCTTTCAAAAGCTCATAAGACAGGTGACTTAAACGACCCATAAGCATTGATTGAAAGAATGATTAGAGCTTAGCTGTGCTCTTGGAACTTAAAAGATGAACAATAGTTTTTTGTTGACTACATTTATAAATGAAATAATAACTTTATTAACTCTGATTAACAATAGGATGACGATCCTTCCAGGGGATGTTAGTTTCTGGACATTAATGGTTTTATTTTATGGAAATACAAGGTTATTTTTATTTTCAGAATCTTCCGAATTGAGTACAAATTGGTTCTACCTAGGTTGGCCCTTCATTCTTGTTTAGGAAATCTCTGGATTCGGGCAAATGTCCGACACAATAATTACTGTTCTCTTCTATCCATAAACCAGTCCCACTTTGAATGATAATTGGGTGGTCCATCTATTTATACTTCAGAAGGAAGAACTTTACTCTGAATATTGCATTGAATTTGCAGCATCAGTGCACAGATCGGAAAGGAAGGAGAATAGGACCGTTTGCATATAAACTCACGTGTAACCTTGAACTTTAAAAAATGCCATAAAAACAATTGGATACAGATTATAAATCAGACTTCTTTACCAAGAATTATCTTCTGTGCAACATATACTTATTCTAATGCAGCCTTATTTTCCCTTCAGAGTATAATTTAAAGATTAATCTAATTCAATTTTATTGCATTTATCTTTGCAGTCAGTCAGTCATTTCATGGTCTGAGTTGAGTTTTCAAAAACTATTCAGAATGGCAAGAACATTACCACTTTGCCATGGGTGTATTTCTGAGAGAGAATTTCTGCATCTGGCATTTGGAATATGTTTTTTAAAAGTAATTGTTTTGCCTTGGGAGCAAGTAAGTGTTTAATGTTACTCTATTAACTGTATTAGAGACTCAGTGAGTAGCAAAAATTGCAGTTCCTTCCTAAATTCATTGCTTTCATCAAACCATGAGCTCCTAGGAAAATGTCATATAAACCTAATGGCATTAGAGTTAACTATTCCTAAAAAATCATTCTGTTTTTTTCCCCTGAAAATATTCTACAAATATGAATGGTTTACCAAAATGCCTTAGAGTAATTTTAGAAAATTAACAATTGTTATATTTAAATTGCAGAGTGAAACATATTTAATAAGCTGGATTTTATTGAGTGGTTCTGAATCCTTGTAAAAAATTATAGCTTGAAAAGAACAATTTTATTTCTTGTTCATGTTTGATCTTCAAGGAATGAGTATGATAAATGTCGAATCAAATTCCAATAGTATTAATGTTTCCTGACTACCTCTGGGGCTTCTGAATTTCATTTATTAGGTTGGAAATCCAGGTATGCATTTAAGAAATATTTATTCTGTGCCTGTGCTGTGTCAAGAACCAGTAAGGCGCTGGGAATATCACAATACTGCCCTTTGGAACTGAAATTCACATGGGAAGACAGGCAATAAATGAATAAATACATGTGGTATCATTTCAAGTTTTCATAGTGCAGAGACTATAATACAACAACAATAGATGTAAGCAAAGGTCAGCAAATTACAGCCCAAGAGACAAACATGGCTCCCCACCCGTTTTTGTAAATAAAGCTTTATGAGAACACAGCCACACTGAATCATTTATGTACTGTCTTTGGATACTTTTGCACTAAGACAGCAGAGTTAAGCATATGTGACAGAAAACACCTGGCCCACCTATCCTAAAGTAGCTACTATGTAAGCCTTTGCAGAAACAGTTGCAGACCCTCAGCATAGAGATTTATGGATACTTCCATTTTATTATATGGTAAACAGAGGGGCTCTAGGAGCCTGTGAATTTTCAGCAGCAAAGTCTACCATGAAGTGTGAGAGAAATCCACAGATACATTTGGGGGAAGGCATTTTCCTGCCCTGAAAATAACCAATATGTGATTTGTTTTGAGAAACAAAAGAATAAAAAAAAAATAATACAAAATCAAGGCATAACTCAGACTACTGGATATTAAAATGTAACGTGTGTCAGAGGTAGGGTGTCTACATTTTATCTTAGTTAAGGGTATAGTCATGAGCTTTTTCTTTAACTTTTTTTTAAATTTTGAAACAATCTCAAAGGAAGTTGCAAAAATAGTACAAACAGTCCCATATAATGTTTTATCCTGTCCTTCCACAATGGTGACACCTCAAATAGCCACAGTATGTTATCAAAGCTAAGAATCGGGCATCAGTACAATCCCAGTAATGAGACTACAGAGCTTGTTCAGTTTTTATCATTTCTTACAATCTCACAGTAAAGTGTTTTTGTTACCAGACATAACATGTGCACTTTTAGATCATCAAAAACTGAAACCAAATTCCTAAAGCATCCGGAAAGAAAACAAACATCAAGTATATTTCACCTTCTCTCAAGACACAACCCAGAGCGGAGACCTCCCCCTGTTAAATATAGCTTTCTTCAATGACAAGATAAAGACACAGTAGAAAAGAACATGCCAACATTTGAATACCCATGTGCCTCAGAATCTCAGACCAACAGCACCAAGTTGGGCTTTTATTTGAGGGGGTAAAAGTGACTATTACTGATGACAAGAGCTATATTCCAATAGGCCTTAGAGGTACTCAGTAAAGTCTTGGAGAGAGGAAATTGAGGGTGAAACTGAGGTTAAAATTGATTTTTAATTTGCATGAAGACTGAACTGTCATGAAAGCTTAAAGCACATAATTAAGTGATGATGGGAATGAAAATAAAATTAAATTTCTACCTTCAAGAGCAAGAGAGTTTGCTTCTCCCCATGTGGAACATACTCTTTGAACAAATGCCCAGAAACTTCTTGAGGCATGGTTTGAGACAGAATACATGGAAATCCAAAGCCAGTTTGAAACACTGACATATCCTAAACACATTTATCCTACAGCACAGTAATGTATCCAACTAATGCCAATTGTTTTAGCTAGAACCAATCAAAATGTGCTCATTTCCTTTAAGTTTTCAGTAGCAATGGGCATCCTTCCTTACTTAAAGGTTATCTCGAAGATAATTAAAGATTATATTTAATTAAAGATTAGCTTAACTTAAAGATTCAACACCTCAGTCAAATCTTTTGAGGGTACAGAAGTCTTCTTATTTTGTAATTTTAACCAAAGTGACTGAACATTTTAACTTTCTCTGGGTACAGATAGACAAAAGTTAGACATTAGCATAGAACTGTGTTGTGATTAAAATGCATAACTCTTCCCTGGGAGGCTGGTGTCTAACTGAAGTGATGTTTAATTAAAATAGATGCCTGAAACAAGAAAAACTACGTGGCTGAAGCAAGGTCATTGCGTTTCCACGATGATGACAATGCTGGTGTTATGAGTAAAGCAGAGATCATTAGAAGTCAGAAAATAAATGACAAAACATTAGAAGTATAGATGACACAATAGTCATTTAAGAAAGACCTGCTGCAAGACTGATGCGGATAGAACAATGGCAAAGTTAGGGAAAAAAATGAGATCTTTTTGGAATCATTCATGAACTAACTCAGGTACAAAGATTTAATGGAAAAAATTATAACCAATCATTCAAAAAGTATACTCATTTTTCACTTAAAGTTCTAAGGAGAAGAACACACATAAATGAGCACGCAATAAAAGGTTTTTACTATTATTTTTCTACTGCTACTGCTACAAACTGCTTGTGATTTTTTAAAAACGTGGTAGGAAAAAATAAGGTTTCCGTAAAAAGTAACTAAAAATATCGTTTCTTCATGTTTTTGAGACGTCTATAGATATTGTGTCCCTTGAGAGAGGGTCAAAGAATAAGTGTACTCTATGTCTCTCTCTCCGAGAGTGTGCTGATAGCCACACCTTCCCAACAGGGCCTGACTTGTTTTTGTTTTGTTTTTTACTTTTATTTTTATTTCAGCATATTACGGGGGTACAAATGTTTAGGTTACATAAATTGCCTTTGCCCCACCCAAGTCAGAGCTACAAGTGTGCCCATCCCCCAGATGGTACGCACCGCACCCATTAGGTGTGAATATACCCATCCTCTGATCCCCTTCCCATCTGCCCAACTCCCGATGGATGTTACTACTATACGTGCACTTAAGTATTGATCAGTTAATACCAATTTGATGGTGAGTCCATGTGGTGCTTGTTTTTCCATTTCTCTACCAAATACCATTTACTTACTTCTGGCATATCTTCTGTGTCGTGTGTATGTGACATGTTAAAATCGTACTTGCCATCATTTTGATTGTCTTCCACATATATATTATACATATAATATATATTTCTTTCTTACTTGTTTGGAAGATTTCATAGTGTTTTCGGTATTTTTCTTAACTCATCTTAATATCTTATGTTTTCGCTTCCCTTGACAAACCATCCGTTTTATTTTATTTTATATAGCTTATATTTTACTATACTACTTCCTTAAGGTATAAATATTGATCAAAGAATGTCAGGTAAAAAAAAAAAATCCCAGTTTGATTTTCTCATTTTGCCTGGTTCACAGCAATAAAACTTTAATAAATACTCTGCAGTCTAGAAAGGTAAAACTTTAATTTGTACGTATCTGGATGCCTGGAAGTGCTTTTCAAGTGTATAAAGTGGCCTGTGTATATTGGAACTACTGAAATTCTTTCTCTTTCTCTTTCTCTCTCTCTCTCTTTCCTGTTTTCTCCCCCTTTCTCTCCACCATGATCACATAGACAATCACACACATATAAGATCGAAGACAGCACTACATGGCATTGACATGCTTTAACTGGGAAGTTCCGGAATAATCAGCCAGTGATAGAACTGTATCAAAGTGACCTGCCCGGTCCTGCGGATTCTGTAGCCCTGGGAAAAGTGCGTGTTCCTGTTTTCTGGCCTGGCCTGCTGTCTGTGCAGGAATACTTTGTGAGTGATCACAACCGGCTCTGTTTTCCATCTTACCTAACTGAAAGTGATAGTCTCACAAGAGTAATGTATTATTCAGAAACAGGCAACTAAACTTTTTGTGAGTCTCAGCTCCGTCAAGATAGGGTTTAAACTACATGTTAAAGATTGGTTTAATAATGACTTTTAGACACAATTTGTTCATTAATCTTCACAGACATCAGAAATTCAGATGAAATTCAAGGCATTCTTAGATATAGTATAACAGAATATTGCTGTTTTGTCATTGTTTGACCCAATGGTTGCATATACAATGCATAAAATAAATATTTGTTAAATCATCATTTAGAGGGCTAATGAGCTGCTCAACATAGTATGCTTGTTTTTATATATATCAGAAAAATCAATTTTGTCATACAAATTATAACCACTAAACTATTTCAAAAATGTTTCATTTTAACTCAGCATTTTCCTTTAAAGCAACCATATTTTGCATGATAAGGGAGACTGCTGTTTTGTAGATTACAAAGTCATAGATCTTTTTTCTTTTTCCATGTAGCTATGTTAGCAGTTAGATAAAAAGTGAATATTATAATTAAGTATGTGTAAGATTGCCACAAATTCCATATTCATTTGAAGATTTTTAGCATGATTCTTTTTGATGGTGGATAACTTTTGTGAATTCATAGATGAGACCTTCCACATGTACATTTTCCAAGCGTATCGATTTATAGTATAAACTTCATGTGATTGGATAATGAGTCAATGTTCGTGGCTATTGCCCTAATGAATGCCTGTTTTGGATCTTGTAATGATTTGTAATGAAAAAAGTAGACAAAATTTAGAATGGTTCACAAATGCAGAAAAAAAAACATGTAAGAAGATGTGGATTATGGTCCAGAGTCTATACGACCTTCAGAGAATCCCTTTAAATCTTTGGTTCAGCTTCGCCCTGAGTAAACTAAGGAAATTTATGTAATTTCTATGATCCCTTTTGGGACTTCTGACCCAGTCATTGTTTTTTAAATAATGTGGTTAAAGGCAAGGTTCATTTTCTGTCAATTATTTTTAACTTTTTTCAAATGCACCTTTAAAGTAACTAGCAGGTAGAAACACAGCAATATGAAACATCCCAATCAGTAAAATGAATTTTGGCTTAGTTAGATAAATAAAGTTACCTATATGAATGCTTTCATGGACGATGATGGTCTATCAAGATCTTAATACCGGGTTGTTTACTTCCAAGCCAAAGAAGATTGGAATGTCAACAGCTGAAATACATAGTGGTTTCTCAGAGCTGAATAACACCTTAGCAACATACTGTCAATAAGTTGATCACTTTCAATCCCCCTTTGCAGCTCACCAAGGGTGTATTTTCCTAGAATGATAGCTACAAATAGATGTAGAAACAAATAAAATGTGAAGAATCAAAAGTTACAAGCTAAAACTATTTTTGTAGACTACCATTAACATTGCTGTTTGCAAAAATAATGCTAATGTACAGAAAAGCCTTAGATGAGAGGGGTTTCATTGATTAATTATTTGCTTATTTATTTTGGTATCATGTACCTAGACTTGATCAGCCTTATTTGTCTTGTGCCTTCAAGTGGGAAGTATCAGAGCAGACAGTGAGAATCAAGCATAAAATCTGTGCTAAAAAGAATTAGTCTTGAATACATCCAGGTTAAATTTTAGGTTTATTGTTCGAGGTCTGGGAATAACTTATTTACCTACTTGAAGATTTCTAATGGAAGGAATGGAAGACAAAAAGATATAAATCACATTTACTCTACACATTTAATTAACGTTTGGACACATTTATTTAAAGCTCTGATGAAGAAGAGCCTCCCTTCATCTTATTCAGGGATATATCTTCCGTAGCAAGAAACAGAGTTGGTATTTAGCAGCCAATCGGTATTTGCTGAAAAGTTGAACAGTTTCGGGTATTAAGCGCATAACTGACCCCATTGTCCTACTCTGAGGGACGTCATACATTTTCATCCTCGATTGGGTGGTATCTGAAGGACACAGTGGCGTTTTTTTCCTTACCCATCTTATTAACTAATTAAATGAGTGAAAGCGCTCTTGAAGCAATGCATGCAACATTTAATTACTGTCATTAATCAAACTCTAGTAATTGTGAGTGTGTTTAATAAACCTCAGACGCCAACGCCCCCTACCCCGACTATGCTAAACACAGCAGCTCTGTGGTTTAGATTACAAAGTTTGAAAAACATGACCAACAGGAAAAAAAAAAAAAAAAAGAAGAAGAAGAAGGAAAAGAAAAGAAAAATCCCAAATATTCTACGAATACAATTGCTTTCCCACCAAGATCTGCCCCATTACAAAACGTGATGGGTTCTGGTGCTAAACGTCAGGGCACAGAGGTGGTTCTCATGTTGAACAGCCCAGGCTGAAGCCTAATCTATTGGGGGAATTGTTTCCAGCACAAAAACACACACAGTCGGTTTCCTTTTGACTTCAAAATTCAGATTTTCAAACTTGCTCCTTTGAAGGAAGTATTTAGATTCCATCTGTACCAGCCGCTGCAGGAAAAAGGATTTTTTTCCCCTTGAAGCTGATTAGAAGTGTCATTTTTTCTCTGAGAAATATGTTAAATTTCTGTCAAATAGAGTCACCCCATTCAATCCATTATCCCTGCAGATTTTCTGGCACACAGGTGTGTGTGTTTGTGTGGTCTCCGCAGTGTAGAAAAGCAAAATATTTCATTACAGAATCCAGAGACTTCGTGGTAATGTTTTATGTAAAATGTGACATGTTTCATAGAAAACTGCATGACTGCTATCATATAGGAGTGATTTCCAGAAGTTCCAAACAAGGAACTTATAATCTGTAATTTAAAAATTGTCTTTTGTAAATATTTGTGTAGGCTGCAATTACCACAACCATAAATTGCTTCATGAGACAAAATAAAATCATGTCCTCAAATTCTCTCCTCTAAAAAGAAAATTTTTAAAGAAACAGTGTTGTTGAAGATGTCTTTTAAACATTAGAGTACTGTTAAGCCAATCAGGGCAGAGAAAAGACAGAGAAAATGACATTTTTGCTTCAATTTTATATTTAGTGTACACCATCAAAATGCGTCTATTTTATTTTTAGTTGTTTATACTGGGAATGGTATTTATTCCCAATGATGTTTTAAACCTACTTGGATATCTTCAGAAGAAAAATGTATTAGATGAAATCAAAAATGAATTTTTCATACTTAGAGTATTATTTTTGGTATGATTTGAGCAATACATTAAAGTCATTTTTTTTACATTGGATTAATTAATTCCTTTCCTTGTCTTTTCATTACACCATTCATTGGAAAATTAACTCCTTATAGAAGAATCTTTATTGTGCTATACTCTGGGGTGAATTTCCAAAACCAATACTGTCCAGTAAAAATCTCTGAGGGGACCAAGCACTCGAAATGTGGAGAGTGTAATTCATACACTGAATTGATATCGTTGTTAATTTTATTTATTTTAATTATTTTAAATTCTTAAAATTTTTTTGAATATGTTTAGGGGATACAAGTTGAATGACATTACATGTATCTATTGTATACTGGTAGAGTGTAGGTTTTTTCTGTACCCAGTTAGTTTTAGTTAAATTTAAATATCCACGTATGACTAATGGGTACACTATCAGGTAAACCAAGTCTTCCCAAAACCTTCTCCATTTCTTTATTTGATGTTTTCCTTTTATTAGAAACGTCCTCATTCACTACTTCACCTGCCCAGATAGAACTCACCCTTGAAGATACCTCAGTGGACATCACCTGATTTTTTCCTTCATAATCCCACACGTTGTCTCCCTCCATCCTTTGAGCCTCCCAAGTATTTTAGTTATATTACGTTTCCTTTGTGTCTTACATATATCTTACTTCCTCTTTTCCCTTCTGTAAACTGGTTAGGAAAGGAGAGCATGGGTGTAGATAGTACTATTTGTGTCATTGCAATTAGTTGGAAACATACGTTTCGTAAATTTTAGTGATCAAGGCACAGGATCCTCGGTGAGACTGCTGGGGTTGAGATATCAGCACCACGACTTACTAGCCAGATGAAAATTAAATGTTGTAAGACTCAATTTTCTCACCTACCGATTGAAATAACAGTAGTAGCACGATATTGGGTAGGTAGTCGCGAACGGACAGGAGTGAGTAACTTCGTGACTGTTTGGGTTTATTGCTGTACAAAAAGTAAATAAATAAAAGCAATGTTGAACATTGATTGTGATACTACCCCTTAATGGAGCCAAATGTAGAAGGAGGACTTACTTGAATGCATTAAAAAAGGCATAATTATAAAATATACCATAATGGTTCTTGCCTTAATATATTGCCACAAATCTCATTAACAATGTTACTGTATTCGTTTAGGGACAACTCCCATCTTTGCATTCGATTGTTACAAGTAAGCTCCCACTTGCGTGCATGTGTGTGTGTGTGTGTGTGTGTGTGTGTGTACATGTCTGACAAAAAAGTCCTAAGGTTCTGAATGTCAGTATGCACATCCTTAACCAGTATGTGGCAGTAGGAAAAGTAAACATGTACTCAACCATCGAGTTCTTTCCTGAGCTGGATAGATTAAGCAATAAACACATCATAAGCTATAGTGAAAAATAAAAGGGCTCACTTAAGTTGACATCAAAATTTACCCCTTTGCTCAGAACAGCTTAATGTTTTGAGTATCTAAAATACTCTATGATGATCCTATAATTAAAGCTATTGTACCAAAAAAGGCTGCATTTCAGAGATTGTCACGGAATACGACTGTCTCTTATTTCCTTGTTAGCTAGAATAGTGGGTTTGATTTTCACTGCCAGAATACTGCTTACAGAATTGAACAATGATTGTAGAAACATTCATAAGTATTGCCCAAACTAAAAGCATGTAGCATTGTTATCGGGTTATATTATGCAGGCAAAACAGCTTTTTAGAATCGTATGTGTTGGTTATAGCTGTGAGCGACTATTTCATTATACAGCCGGTTAGCTTTCCTGTGGTTGTGTTTCAGTTCTCTTTTGCATTTGGAGTGAAAATATTAAGAAAATATAATAAAAAGACAAACATGCAACGAAGATTTCTGTATTATAATACAAAAGGATGCATGATGAATAGGTAGGAATTTTATCATTCTTTTTGGATTGTTCAAAATCAACGTCTGAGTTTATCAGGAATTGAGATGCGTAACACTGTATAGCTGAAGACCAATACGTTTATATTTGGCCAAAAATAAAGAGGCAGGGAGAACAAATCATAAGTGAACCAGAAGAGAGAATTTATGTAGGTCGAAGGCAGTTACCTGAATGTCTGCTTCCCCCTTTTTTTAATAGAAATATACAATGTCCTTGGAGCATTTATCAAAAGACTGAGACATAAAAGGCAGCTTAGAAAACTTCCTGAATGAAAACAATTTAGTAAATTGACTTGGAGACTTCCAAAGCCAAATACGACACATAGCTAATTCTAATCTGAGTGTCCCACTTCCCCAATCTACAAGAACCATATTTTTGTCTGCTGGAATCAGATAACGCAAGGTCAGAGAGGGACTGTATGGACTGATAATCCCAGCATTTCTCTGTCTTTGCTCCGTGCATGATGTTGAGATTCTTAGCAAAGCTACGATCTTCTCACCAGAAAAATTCTCTCTTCTCCTTGTTTTGCTAGTCACGCATCTTTGCCTTGTGGCACAAGAGATGGATCTCTGCAATTTGAAGGGCTCTTTCTTCTTCCATTTTTTTTTTCATTTTACACTTACCGTTGTTTGGAAGAATGAGAATACTCTGTTGTAGAGCTCTGTTGACAATATGGGTGTCCTGTAGCTGCCTTTCTCCTTTTCGATGTTCAGTATTCTTTTTCGAGAAAATACCAGGAACCAGACTGACAATCACCACCTGTCTCCACGCGTCTCTTTAGTAGAAAGTGAATTCAGTTGTGGTTGCTTCTTTCACTGTGTTATTAGGAATTATGCTTCTTAATTACTAAGCTTTCACATTTACGTTTTATTTGGATGCCCTTTTCCTTTTATCTGTCCTGTAAATGAATTATTAATTGTTATGTGCGTTTTATAGTTATATTAAAGAGTAGATCCTCCGAAGGAGGGCTTATTTTTGAAAGTTCAAAAGTATTAATACCTTTTTTCCCTTATTGCATCTTAAATACAACATTTGGTTTATCAAAACATATACAGTACTTATTCAATAAGGCAAAAGCAAATATTTAAAAAACTCCCTGCAATCAATATATCAATCATCTATACATCCATCTATCTTCATGGATATAGACATGAATACAAAGGCAAACTGATTATTTGTATTATCTCTTTTGTCTATAATCTTAATTTGCATTAGATCCAGTCCAACCTGAATGAGGTTTCTTACTGTCCTGGCTAAAATGGTATTGTTATCAATTTCTGATTATTTCTGACATATATTTAACTGCCATGTTGACAATATGCACAGATTTATGACAGATCAGAAATTTCATCTTCTCTCATTAAAAGGCGCCCTGTTGTTTCCAATTACTGTGCTTAACATATAATTCCACCATATATGATAACAAAATGATCTTTATTATATTTTTACTTGCATTTGGCTGCTATATTTTTGCCCATCACTATTAATATGTAGCCTTTATGTCTATGTTTTAAGTATGCTTCTACTAAATGATAATTTAAATAATTCACTAATTTTAAACTTAAAGACATGAACTTTCCATTTCAACAGGAAATTTACATTCAAGGTGACAGAAAACAAATGTATTTTATTTGATTTCTTCCAACTGACATTTAAATATCAGTTTTACGTCGTTCTTTTCTTCCTATATTTCTGGTTGCTTAGATGATATAAATTCCCTTTGTTACATTTATTTTATTGGAAATTCAAGAATATCCTTTTTCCTTTGTTGCTTCTTGAATGTAATGTGTTTTATTTAAACACACCTAGTATTTATTTAATACATTATAAAGCAAGTATTTAAATTAACCCCTGTGGAATCTCTCTCTCTTTCTCTCTCTCATATCTATCTAGCTTTCTATCTAGCTATCTAGCTATCATTTATATCATCTATCTAATTACACCTGGACTTTGAGCCAGTTTTAAAGCATTCCTACATATCCAGATTTTAGAGAAATTAGTCATCTTCATTTCTAACCTTGTACATTTTCAATTTCTTTCCAGGTAGACCTATAATCTATCTGGGTTCTGTTTCAGGACACGGAGTGATGTAGGGATTCTGTTTCATTCCAGTTTTCCAAAAGGATATATTAAAAACTCCCCATCTATTGGTGACGTCATCATTTTATTTGCTAAATTTTCACGTATGGTTGGGTGTATTTCTGAACTTTCTCTTCTGTTGAACTTGTCTGTCTCTCCATACGCAAGACGCTACAGCACCATTTTACGTGTAGAGGATTGTCAATATGTTTTAATCTGTGGTAGGCTAGTCTCTTTGAAGAGGACTGCTTGTGATTTTTTTTCAGGGTTCTGCTTACTGGCAGCTCATCAAAACGCCACAGGGTCTGACGAGAAACTTCCTCCCCTTCTTTGCTCCCGGCACTAGTCACAGCTTAACAACCTTGCTTGTGCAAATTACTGACCACAGTCTTCTCCACACCTTTGTGAATCGTCTTTTCATTAAGCTATCTTCTGTAAAACCTTTGAGTAG
>CAUYRT010100932.1:0-75944 GCA_963574885.1 Lepilemur ruficaudatus | reverse complement strand
GGAACTATCCTAGACTTCAAGGCTATTCCTGATTCACTCCTGACTACACGTCTCCGTGTTTAGAAGAAGTAGATTAGAGTAGTACACAGACTCAGTGTTCTCATTTTATACATTTTATCTTTAATTTGTATGCTCAGCTAGATCTGTTTCTAACTAAGAGCTTAGCATGCTTATCTTGGAAAAATTGTGTAACCATCTATTCTTGTAGACAGAATTAGGTAAAGCTCCCCTGGAAACCTCAAAAAATGAAACATATATGTAATTCTCTAACAAAAGACAAGTATTTGCTGTACCAATAAATACTGATGCAGGACTTCATCTGGGGTCTCGGTTGGTGGGAAGCCGAGAACCCCTGACTCCCCCATCTTTTAAACTGCTTTTCGTCTCCATCTCAATCATTTCTCTGTCTATAATACATCATCTCTTTATTCCTTATTTTCACATCCCTTGCCACAACCCTGCCTTGGGACCTGTTTGCACAGGGAGGGTGGCCAACTCCCCTCAATTTTGTTCATTTCATATCATCCAGAAATAAGTGGGCATTGTAGAAAATATCTAAGAAGTGTTGTTATGCTAGTTGTTATGGTTCAGTTGTCATTTTACCTCTATTGGATTTGTTAACCAATTCTAAAGAATTTCACTAAAATCTAAATTAAAGTACATCAGCTTGATGATCTTCACACTTCAGAGGTAAAAGACCTTCTAGCTGTAGAGTGAGAGGTTTTCCAATACAGAAGGAGAGAGAAACTGACCAATTAAATGGCTACTAATTCAATTCTGTGTGGTGGTGACCTATCTCTCTTGAGAAAGCCTTGGAGCACATATTTTTCATGCAAGGTAGATGACTCGGTCATTGCTGAGGGCATTTTACAGTATTAATATTAGTCACTGTTATTACCTATAGCTCTCTCTCTCTCTTCGTCTGCATGTGTCTATATGTGTACATACATACATATAATTACATAAATACATACATATGTACACACACAATGTATTCAGAATGATATACAGATGCATAAATATAAATATCTGTAAAAATATAGAAATAACTCTAAAACCACGAGATCATCAAATATATACCTTAAACAAAAATAATTAAAATTTATTTCAATTTAACAAAGAAAGAAACAGAAGAAATTATCAGTCTTTTCTGATAAACATTTCATTAAAAATATATGTGATTCTACGATATCCCTCTAAGTTTCAGGAAGAAAGATTATTTGAACAGCTAAGATTAGAACAATTATATCATTTAAGAAATGCGTTTCCAGTTCAGACATCTTTTATTGTCTTTCTTTGATGAGAGAACTGATTGGCATTCCTACATTTCCACCCCTTTCATGTCCCCCTCACTTTTCAGTCTTTGATATTTGTATTCTTACTTTGTGTGGATAAGTGGCATTTACATTCTGACATTCGGATCTGCAACCATAATTCTTTTCATTATTTAGTCTTGGTTCCTTATTTTAGTGGATTAAATGCTTATCTTTAGCCATTTTACCATAGTACTCCACTGATAAATTCTTCCTTTTGATACAGTTCATGTCCATCTGGATTTCAGTGCTTTTTTTTTTTTCCAGAGGGACTTTTGGGTGCCATATTTCTTTTCATCTTTGAGAAAGCCTCTCTGTGGCTTTTACTCTTGATATAAGACTTTTATGGATACAATGAACCTACAATACACTTTCTATCTCAGTATTTTGTAGATATTGTTCCATTGAAGACTGCTATGAAAAAAATGAAATCATTTGAATATTCTTTCCTTATGGGTTATATTTGGTTTTTACCAGATGACTGAAGAATTCTTTCTCTATATTTGAGTTCAGTAACTTACCTAGAATATGTTTCAGTTTGTACAGTTTTGAATTAATTTGTTTTTGTATATCAAGTGTTCCTGCAATTGATCAATATAGTCTTTTCTTCATTTCAGAGAAATTTTAATCGTTGACTCTTTGAAAATTCTCTTTCCTATTCATTTGTTGAATTCCTTACTTAAAGGACTTGAGTTAGCTTTATGCTGCGTTGTCTTTTTTCTCCATTGCTGGAACACTATATGTTATACCCAATAATTCATTTAATCTCTTTAGCTTTTTTCCTGTACTCAGTGTGATTGCTACATGTACTTTAAAACTTGATAAATGTTATCAGATTATACACCAAAAATGCTACAGCAATTCATACTACTGGTTCCCAAAATGGGCTTTGAATCAGATTGAATGAGAGTCTTATTCCTCTCCCCACTTTCCCTAAATGATTTACTTTGTGGGAGAGAAAGAGAATCTACATTTAATAAAATAAATAAAACTTCTCAGATGCTTTGATTCTCTGCCAGAACCAGCAATCACTAGTTGTTATAACTCTAACTATTGAATGAATGTTAAACCCTCAAAGCCAGACAATTCCTCTGTGCCTCCCTTATATGACACATACATATTTTTTTTTCAGTGCCAGCCATGATGACACTCATCAATATAGTCAAGTCACTTGAATAACATCTTATGAAAATGGAACAGTGTCATGGCCAGATCACTCTCATCTGTGAATATCTGGGAGGAGTGATAAGGGACACTCCCAACATATTGAAAGGGTCCAGAATCAGACGGCTGAAAGCATCAGGAAAAACATCATCATGTTCATGATTTGCCTAGGCTGTAATTTCCAGTCATCATGGTTCTCTATTAATTCCATCTGAAGTAATAGAGATGTCAGGGTCATTATCTTTTCCTATTTTATTAAAACATTTATCTAAAATTCCAAATAAACTGGAAGGCTAGAGGAATAAATAATACCAGCGTTTTATTCAAAGTTAAAAGCACTGCAGAGAAGATTTTTTTTACACTGCTTTGAACTACTATTTTTAGATCTCACACCTGAAAGAGGTAAGAGAGCATGCAGGGAGGACATCTGGGACAGCTGCTGTGCTTGGCGAGGATTCCTTATTGCCCAAGGTGACAAAGAGGCTTGAGATCAGGCTCATTTCATGTTTGTGTCTGACCTCCCAGGGCATTTGTTTTCCTCCTTCAGTGATTGAACATCCTTAGCTGTATGATTCCTATGATTTCACTGGGGCTACAAACACAACCTATTCCCGGCATTCCCCAACAGACCATCAGAAACTGACCAACAGACCATTGAAACTGCAGAGCTATCCCTGTCCTGGAAAATGTACCACCGTCCTCTGCCTCAGCTCTGATAAGAAGGTTGAGAAGATAGTCAGTGCCCAGATTCCCTCACTAAGTCAATATGCTGTGGCTTTTCTGAAGTTTAACTTCTCTTCAAAAGAAGGTTTCAATAACTTATATTATCTAAAATCATCATCGCCCTACAGATAAGTAGACACAGGCAAAAGAAATGGAATCAGAATCACAGAATGTCTGATTTTTGCCTATTACCAAAGTCTCCTTATTCACCTATATTTTTCATCATTTTAAAAATTGTGTTTTACTCAGCATCTTGACTCCTCTCACTTTGGTATCACTTGGACAACTGCTACATGCTGAGCACTGAACTAGGGGCCGTGGGAGATGTGCAGTGCAGTGTAGTGCAGAGATTCCGACAGACAATTCAAATCACAGTTCTGCCACTTGCTGGCTGTGAAATGCTGAGCAAGTCTTTTAACCTCCCTGAATCTCAGACTTCTCATTGTGAAAAAGGGACAACAAAAAAAAAGAAAGAAAGAAAAAAGAAAAAAGAAACAATAATGACAAAGATGACAAAGGTGAAGACTATGATAATGATGATACTCATGACCACGGCAGACCCTGTGGTACGTTTGTACCGTTAGAGAATAACATCCCTTTTTTAGCACATTCTTTTCTTTTGTTTGACATTTTTAAATCTTCATGTTTTAATTTATGAGTATTCCACTTTGTTATCTCCTTCACAAATCTCATGAACAGCTAATCAGCCTCTAGTTAATAAAGATCCTCTAAATATTTAAGGCCAAAATAAAATAATCTCTTAATCTTTTCTTCTTAGGATAAGGTTCCAATTTTATCATTTGTCATATAAACCTGCTTTTCTTCTCCGAAGTTTGCCTAGTTCTTCCACATTGTATTTTTTTTCTTTAAAATACATGTTTATTGTAATAAGCTCATAGGAAGGAAAAAGATTATTCTTTCTTCTTGCAATATTGTCTGAATTGTCTACAATCAGTGCATATGTAAAATAAAATAAGAATGTGCTTTTTTTACATTCTTTTTTTAATTTCAAAATATTAAGGGGGTACAAATATTTTATTAATAGGTTACATGGATCACTTTTGTGATGCTTGAGTCTTGGCTATAGGTGTGCCCATCACCCAAATAGTGTTCACTGGACCCATTAGGTAGGTTTTTGCCCCTTCCACTCCCCTCTCCCCCCTGGTTGATTTCTACTAAGTTTTACTTCCCTCTGTGCAAATGTGTGCTCATTGGTTAGTTCCAATTTAATAATGAGTACATATAGTGTTTGTTTTCTTCGTTCTTGAGATATTTCACTTAAGAGAATGGCCTCTAGTTCCATCCAGATTGTTGTAAAAGGTATTAATTCATCCTTTTTATGGTACTCTATGGTATACATATACTACATTTTATTAATCCACTCATGAATTGGTGGGCACTTGGGTTGATTCCACATCTTTGCAATTGTGAATTGTGCTTCAATAAACATTGGAGTACAGGTGTCTTTTTGATAGAAAGTCTTCTTTTCCTTTGGTTAGATAGCCAACAGTGGTATTGCTGGATCAAATGGTAGGTCTACTTGTAGTTCTTTGAGGACTCTCCATATTGTTTTCCATAAGGGCAGTACTAATTTGCAGTCCTACCAACAGTGTATAAGCAACTTTTTTCTGAATCCACACCAGCATGTATGGTTTTTGAATCTTTAATAAAAGCCATTCTAAATTCTAGATATTGGCCTAGACAAAGAATTTATGACTAGGACCCCAATGGTAATCATGGCAACAACAAAAATTAATAAATGGGACTTGATTAAAAGTCCCTGCACAGCTAAGTAAATAATCAATAAATAGACAACTTACAGAATGGGAGAAAATATTCACAAGCTGCACTTCCAATAAAGGGCTAATATCTAGAATTTACAAAGAACTCAAGCAAATTAGTGAGAAAAAAATAAACAGCCCTATTAAAAAGTGGACAAAAGACATGAACAGAAGCTTCTCAAAAGAAGAAACACAAATGGCCAATATAAACATATGAAACAATGCTCAACATCATTAATCATCAGGGAAACGCAAACTAAAACCTTCTTTAGCACATTCTATATTTATCTCAGAAATCTGCAATATTCTAATTTTATTAAAATAAGCCACTATACAGTCATCAGCTGGAAAATTACCAAAAAAACACATAGGGTTGTGATGTCTATGATGAGAATAGTACTTTTAGACAGGATAGCCTTGTAGAATGGACAACCTGCACAGCCAAATTCAACAGCTCTGAAGAATAAATGGAAAGATGTGGTAAAGTGCCCAATATAGGAGGTACACCGAGAACACAAAAAATGTTGACTGTCATAATCAAAGAATTTACAAATATTTACTAATAGTCTCTTTTTTTCTATACTAAGAATATCAGTGAGATTCTCAGAGAATATGTTTTCTTTTATGTATTTTAATGTTTTTTTTTCTTTTTAAAGATATGATCCTATAAATTTGTTACTTGCTACAATTCGGTATCAAAACCAGCTGGAAAATGTTGGAGTGAAACAGAGATTATCATTAATTAGACAATGTAGATACAGATCATGTCATCCAAATTCTGGCCAGGGCAGGCTCCTTAGGGTGGTAATACTATGTTTTGGAAGAAACTCCAAGTACCAAATGCAAGGCAGAGTGTGAAGAGCAGAGACTTAGTGTTAGACAGATGAAGGTTTTGATTATAACAACCCTATATAATAGATATCACCCTCATTATCGTTATTATCAGTATTATTATTTCTATTTTACAGATAAGGAAAATGAGGTTCAATAACTTGGTCACAATCACACAAGCAAAAATTAATATATCCAGAATTCAAAACTCGGGTATTTTTAAATTTGGAAGCCATTGCTCTCAATTATTGCTATTCTCCCCCTACCCAGGCAAGAGATACTGAAGGTCAGAGCTAGGATTGAGGCAATAGTTATGAATAGAAAAAGACATATCAGAGAGATCTTTAGAACTTAAAAGCATTTGGACTTACAGAGAGGTGATAGAGAAGGAAAGGAAAGGCATGATTTTTAGGCTTTCTCTTAGGATGATCATGCAGGTAAAATAAAATCAGGAAATTCTGGTGTTAACAAACATAAGGAGGAAAGAGTTTCAAGGAAGCAGCAGCCAGTGGAGAAAAGAGATTAACAAAGGAATGGGAAAGTGATCTGACCATGGGCAAGAAAAAGAATTAACCACTGTGAAGCGCCCAACTGAAAATCGGCCCAATGAAAGTCACAAACTGGAAATGGCATAAAATCACATGATTTTGTGATCTTCTCAGAAAGTATTTAGTAGTTGGATGGAGGATTTTAGAAGATTCACATAGCAAGAAAGGAGCAAGTTGGTGAGATTCAGAATGAAGTGTTAAGTGCTGGACCATGCCTTTCTAAGTATGGCATTAGACTCTAAAATAGAAATGATTTACTGGGTGGGGTGGCTGGGAGGGGAATGGGGACTGTTAAGGCCTGAAAACCTTCCATGAGTTTGGAAAGCATAAAAAGTTGAGATCAGTGTGTGGAATATAAGAATTTAAAATTACAGACATGGATAAATTCCAGATGATAATAAAATTTGGGGTTCATGTGTTCCCATCCATGCTATATAATGCCCAGCTATTTCTAGCTGGTATTGTGTAAACAGCTTGAAACTTGATGTCAAATAGACCTAGATATAATACCAGCTCCACCAATTTTGAGGCAATTTAAGTGTGACTAAATTTTGTGAACTTTGTTTTTTTCCCTCACAGGGTTACCCTGAGGAGTAAATAAGTCAACATACATGGAAGGTGGGGTAGTCTGTAAATATTAAGATCAGCTTTTGAATCTCATTTAATTCCTCTTCTCCTATGAGTATTAGATAAGATAGACAAATGGTCAGGCTTACTGTTTTCATAGTATTGTGTGGGAGAATATTTAGCCTTTATTGGACAAAGACCACAGTCTATTAATTATTCTTATTGATGGAAAGCTTTGTACTTAGAAAGCTGCACCAAATGCTTGTTAAATGACTTAACAAATATTCCCAGATCATCCTCCAACTTCCATTCTCTGAAGACACGTGGTGGTGGTTGACTCTGGTGAGGCTTTCCTTTGAGAGATCAGAGGCCAAAGATTGGCATTGCCACCTTGGGCATTCACTATGGGAGTCAACTTTACCATTCATGATGGTAAAGCCATCATGAAAAAAGCAATTCAGTGTTCAAAGAAGCCACTTAGATTGAAAGCTGATCCTATTTCAGGGAACATTATGAACCTATCCTTAGTTCAATGTTTCAGAGGCTATGGCTACAGTTCCCAGAACTTGTAGACTAGTAGCACAATAGTATGTTCACTTTTGTGAACAAATTCCCTGTGCCTATTCCATTGCAGAAAGGCTTGACTGCAATATTTTCTTGCACCAAACAAAGGAAAATCAAATATTATTTGTATTGACAAACTCCTTGTTATGGGTTGAATTGTATCACCTAAAATTGATGTGTTGAAGTCTTTTTTAAAATAAAAACTATATATATTAAAAGTGTATAGCGTGATGTTCTGATATATATATGTATAGTGAAATGATTACTATAGTCAAGTTGATTAACAATTTATCTCCTCACATAATTTCCAATGTGTGTGTGTGTGTGTGTGTGGTGAGAGCACTTGAAATCTACTCTTTCAGTTTTATTAACTATACTCACCATGCTGTACATTAGATCTCTAGACTTATTCATCCTACCAAAGTATAACTTTCACCCACCTCTTCCATTTCTCCTACCTCCTCTCCCCTAGTAACCACTGTTCTCTCTGCTCCTATGTACTCAACTTTTTTAGGTTTCACATATAAGCGAGATCATGCAGTATTTATCTTTCTATGTTTAGCATTTCATTTAGCATAATGTCCTCCAGTTTCATTTATTTTGTTGCAAATGCCAGAATCTGTTTCTTTTTAAAAGCTGAATAATACACAAAGGAAATGAAATCAGTACCTTGAAAAATACCTCTTTTCATATGTTCATTGCATCATTATTTACAATAGCCAAGATATAGAAACAACCTATGTGTCCATCAATTGATAAATGAATAAAAATTGAAATATATATATAGTATGTGTGTGTGTGTGTGTGTGTGTTGACATCTTAACCTCCAGTACCTCAAATGTGAACTTTATTGGAAATGGAATTGTTGTAGAGTAATTATATGAGATGAAGTCATAGGATGGGGCTCTAATCCTACATGACTGGTGCCTTTATATATTAATAAAAGGGGACATTTAGACACAGACACACATGCAAGAAGAACACTAGGTGAACATGAAGGTAGAGATTGGGCTGATGCTTCTACATACCAAAGAATACTAAAGATTGCCAGAAAATCACTGGTAGCTAGGAGAGAGGCATGGAACAGATTCTTCCTCAGAGCCTTTAGAAGGAACCAATCCTACCAACATCTTGATCTCAAATTTCTAGCCTCAAGAGCTCTGAGATAATAAATTTTGGTCATTTAAGCCAATCAGTTTGCGGTACTTTTGTTATGGCAGCCCTAGCTAACTAACTGATACACTCTTCACCCCCACGCACCCCCACCGAAACATTGAAATCACTGACAATAAAATGGGATAATACCAAACGAGAAAGCTTCAGGATATCAAAGGCCACATTATGATTGTTTGCCATTGTGCTCTTTAGCACCTAGAACCATGTTCAGTAATATAACATATATTTAATAACTACTTTTTCAGTGAATGGTTTAATTTAGTCAACACTTAATTTGCCAGCTACCCTACACATATTATTTTTAACTTTCCCAGCAATCACGCAAGTTAGACATTGTCAAGCTCACTTTCATAACTTTAGAGACTATGATTCAGGAAAAATAATATGTGAGAGAGAATGAGCATAGGCTTTGGAGTAAAACACTCTCAGATTGAGATATGTCCCCAACACTCAGTCTTGGTGTGACTTTGGACAATTGGCTTAACCTGTGTGAGCATCTTTTCCTTTACCTGTAAAATACAAATGACAACAAAATATACTTTAAAGGGTAATCACAAGGATGAAATAAGATACTGTATGAGAAGTCACAAGGAACAATCATGGAGCAAACACTGAATACATAAAATTTAGTCTCACTACTCAAGGTCACACACATTAGTAAGCAGCTGACCCCATATCAAAGCTCTGATCAATTGACTCAAAATCTGAATTATTTCTTTTAGAGTAAGCCATAGACATATGGACATATTTAGTCTATTCTTTGTCAAATGGTCAACCTCTAGGAATTAAAACTCTATTTGTCTTGATAAGGACTTAAGCATCCCACCTTTTTCTGGGAAAACATCAAATAGTTGGGTGCATTGTCTTCTGAAGCAGAAGGCAGCTCCAGCCTGAGGAGAAGACAAAAATTAGAAGATGAAGTGAAGATCAGCAGTTGGATCAGGGGCAAGTGACTAATACCCCACATCTTACAAAGTGTAATGAATGAATCCTAGTGTCCACAGAGGCCCATGGCTTTGAAGAAGAGCTCAGCCAAAAGCACAGAACCTCCAACATTTTCCTAAAGTTTTGTTCCGATTTTGTTACTCAAAAGGAAAGATGAAGTTTCCGGGAATCTGGGTGTCTTCCCATCATAAAATAAGAATAAACTTATCAATTCACCCTATTTATTTTTATGCCGAAAAGCAAAGTGTTGAAATATATCAGTGACCCGATCATCATCCAGTGTCCTTCACCCTTGTTGCCAAGAATTCTCTTGTAAAAGATGTGTAAGACTAGTGCATTACTTGAATGCAAATGGATACAGATTGACATAGGTATGAGTCACACTAAGGCTCAGCCAGACAGGAGAATACAGTCTGCTTTATAGTTTAAATCAAGCATAACATTTGAAATCCAAAACATATATTGAATTTATTTATCTTAAAAATTTGAGCAAATGCACATTTAGGGAAGGTTCAAGGAACAGATGAAGCATTTAATCAAGTCTCTTCCTTTTCTCTCTAACATATGCTCATATCTAAGGAGGGTATATCAAATCAGCACAAGCAACAGTCCTGCCAAAATTTGAACAAAAGAAAATAAAAGATCACCTCAAATGTACAGAATGTTTTGTTTCGTTGCATATCAATAAGTGAAAATCTCTTTTCAAATTGGTATGTTTCATTTGGTCCCCAAAATAGAGCTCCCCAAAACACTTTGGAAAATGAACTCTCTTAGGGAGTTGAGACCTGTTTCTAATCAATGCTTTCTCCCTGAATATGAAAAACACACAATTAATTCTCTGCTCCTTTTTGTCCTTTTCCCTCCCACCTCTTGCATTTTGATTTGGCCCGTTGTTACTATTTCCATTATCCTGATTTTAAGGATTTCACAGGTGGAAGATGTATGACTGTGCAATATGAGGATATCATTACAATAGATAATGAGTTTTAATAAACTCAACCACGAAAATGGTTTTATTAAGTTTTTCAAACTATTTTACGTAAAAATTACTACAACCTTGCTAGCACTGGGAAGAAATGCTACGACAGCAGTGCAGTTAATGCTCTTTCTGTTTTAACCTCCAAATATGAAAATACAAACAACTGATAATATGTTTGAATGTGAAAAAATTCAGCTTTATGGGCACACCTGCAGACTGTTACAGGCTAGGGGATGCTATTAATAGACTATTGCAGGCTCCCGGCTGGGGAATGAAAAAAGAAGTTAAATCTTGTGTCTCTGTGGAGGTTTCATTTTAAAAATGATTTCCTCTATTCCTGCATGTATGTGTATGCGTTTGTGAGTACATGTGCAGTTGTGTTTCTCTTGTATTTATTCTGGTAAATAGGAAGTCAGACTTTGAGTGTAGTATAAAAAGCAGCTACAACAAGGAAGAATATATTTTTTCAACCCTAACTTGTATGTCTCAAGCTTCACTAACTTTTGAGAAGAAATTAGTTCAAATTTAAATTAATCTCTCAAATTCTGTTGTTTCTCTTCCTCCAAATGCTCATGCAAGAAAGACCAGTGTTTACCCCAGATTCTCTTCTTCAAATAGTTCCTACTTCTCTAGGGTGCTCACAAATGCTGAGGATCTGTTTTGGTCACCCTTTCTGCCCAGCAAGGATGTAGGAGTTAACCTTTACAAATCTTTCGATGCCAGTATGGAGAACAACTGGCCACCATGTTAGCCTTGCAAGAAATTTGCTACTGCTGTGTTCACTGATAAGGGTGAAACTAAGTACCTCAGAAATCCATGAAACAGGCAAGGATGCAGGTGGAATAAAGAAGGAGAAAAAGGGCTAAAATAAGGTTTCTTTATCTCTAAAGCATTTGTGGTAGGCAGATTAATGACCACCAAGGATATCTAAATCCTTACACTGGAACCCATGAATAAGTTACCTTACAAGGAAACAGGATTTTACAAATGTGATCAAGGTTATAGACCTTGAGATGGAGAGATTATTTTGGACCCACCCTAATCACATGAAATATTTGAAGTGGAGAACCTTTTGCAGATGAGGTCAGAATCAAAGAGTAATGTAACAAAGGAAATAGGGTTAGAGACATGCAAAGTTGCTGGCTTTAAATTCAAGGAGGATGCCATGAGCCAAAGTGTACAAGCATCTCTAGAAACTGGAAAAGGCAAGGAAACAGATTGTCCCCTAGAAGATTCTTCACTAGAGCCTCTAGAAGGGAACCCAGCCCTGTTAACATGTTGTATACAGATCCTTACCAGAGACTACGACCTTTAACACTCTGCAGTCCAAACCTCATCAGAAACCAGATTAGATAGAAATGCTATTTATGAAATAATTTTTATATGAGCAGTCTAGTAGATACTAAATAAATCCAAATTTAATGTTACACTAAATGCTAGAAAAAAAAGTCCTCTTTATTACAGCCTGGAAGAGAAATTTTGCTCATATTTCAGAGTCTGTAAACACTGTACTCTTTCTGAATATTACTTAGTTTTTCATCTTTTTGAGACTCAAAATCATGTAGGCAGCCATATGTCCTCCATTCTTTGACCTTTAAAGAAGTTTTAAGTCAAATTTGCAGGTACATCTCAGGATCACATGGTCTGTTTGGTATGTCACAATTAGTCTTAGTTTTATTATTTTTCTCTTCATCTTGGCTACCTCATTTATTTATCTCAGTCTTTTCATTGTAGGCATTTTTATAATCCTTATACATTTTGTGGAACTTGGTGGTTAACACACTGAAAGAAATAAGATGAATTTCTGGTTTTATAAAGCCCATTTAATAATCAAATCATGTGTCTTTCTATATTTCTGTCTCAATATTAAACCAAAGCTCGGATAATACTAAAATTATATAATTACTATTCCTAGGTGATCCTGTATATATATTCACTGATTCAACTGAACATTGATAGTTGCTCTAGTGAAAACTCCTCAAGATAAAAGATTGCTGGAAAGAACCTAACCAATGAGATACTGTTACCAAAAACTCAGTACTTGTCCCTGAGGCTGAATCAATGAGAACGAAGAATGAGGACAAGTGGTTTGAGGAAAGGAAAGAGAAGTTTATTAATGTGGCAGCAAATGAGGAGGCTGGCAGACTAGCATCTGAAAGACCATCATCCTGCCTTGAAGCAGAAAAACCGGGCTTTTTAAAGCAGGATTTTCAGCAGTTGGGCTTTTATCTACGCAACTGGTATCACATGTTGTGGCTTTGGACTACTGATGCTTTAATTATACTCAGTGGTTTCAGTCTTGGGTTATCTAAACCATATCTCTGGTGACAATTTTGTGATCTTTGTCAGGACAATTCTGTTGAGCCATCTTATGTGGTTTAAGATACTAGAAAACAAACAGCAAAGAACATTTTTCTGCCCCTTTGATCACTGGCCTCAGAAAGGAATGTAAGTTTTCATTCCCAAAAAGGGAGGGGTTTTTAAGAGACAACTCATGAAACATTTCATTGCCTTTTTTCAGATCTTTACCTCTGTTACGATATTATTTTTGGTTGTGGTTAGAACAAGATCACCTTAGATTCTAGTAGTGTGGATAAAATGGTTGAGGATTTATTTTGAACATGAGATTACCAATATAAGCTATGAAGCTGTTTAAATCTGAGCCAAATCTCCAGTGCTCTTTTACCATCTGCCTAACTTTGTAACTTACTCTCTCCTTGCATTTTGGATTCCAATATTAAACACTTTGTTAAGTTGCTTAAATGATTAAATGAGATAATGCACATAAAGAATTTAGCACAGTGCCTGGCAGGGTAAGCCAACAAATGGAAACTGTTATTGCTATCATCATTGGTATGATTGTTTTCTAAAAATAATAAGTATTAGCAATTCCTATTAACATTATTATTGCAGAACAGAGGGCATCTGAAAGCAAGGACAGGACAAGGACATCTGAAAGCAAAAATAGAACTTCTTCAGAAGGCAGCAATGGATTTATTCTAATGGTTGCACAAGTGCTTCAGAGAAATTCCAAAGTTTTCATGCCAAAAAATAAAGAAACAGAAGCTGTTAAGGGCAGGAGTTATCAAACACCTAATTGTATAATAGTATAACTTAAAACCAGGTTCTGTAATGTGTGCATTTGAATGCATCCTTAGAAACCTATCAGGATTGATTAGCTTCACAGTGATCTCCCACATAACTAAGTGATTCAATTGGTTGGAGAGACTTGTTTAGTTCATCCATATGGTTACAAAGTGATTGTGCCAAAAATGATTTAGTTTTGGAACACATCATACTTAAATATCCTTCCTAACTACTGGCTGCCAACTAATCGAACTGCTTCTGGGGAGTATTAGAGGAAAATGGATGTAGAACATTTTGAATGTTTAGCAACTATTTATCTAGCTGTTTTCCACTTACAGAATTTTTTTTTACTTATATGAAAAAATAAGAGGAATTATGAGTCAAATTTGCAGTTTAGATCCATATTTTCCCTAAGAAGTAAAAGACCCAAAATATTGTAGATCAGCTATACCACACATGAAATTATTCTGACACTTTATTCGTCTCAAAGAAGATGTTATTTCCTGAAAACTTTTAGGCCATTAATGTAGCCAATGTTTGTTAAAAGAAATAAATTTCAGTCAATGTAAAACATCTATTTTTATACTTAATTGACAGTTTCATTCACATTAGGAGCTATTTCTTCCTGTTTTGTTTACTTCTGAATGGCCAGTGCCTAGAATGCATCTGATGTATGGTGGGCACTCTATTTACTGAATGAAAGAATGAATAGATATACTATCTGGGAAAACAAGAAATAATACTTACAATCATAATTTTGAATAAAAATACTTTTAATATTATGTGATGAGGATCCCTTCTGTGGACAGTTAAATAAAGCAACAAAATTAAATGTAATAATATATTATATTACTCACTACTATCTCTTCCAATACTCTGAGACGTCTAAGCGACGATAAAATGCCAGTGTTGGCAGTATCAACGTTTCTAGAATTGCAGGCATCATAAATTTGGCATATCTAGAACAAATCTCTACCTAATAACAAACTTAAATATTGCTTTTTAGGCCTTCAAAGAATAATTTGAATGTTTAATAAGTTATCTTTCTTGTTTAGTCAGGTTTAAAATCACGGTCAAGCAGATATTTATTTTTTAATCTTTGCTTTTTTATTCTTATAATAGTTCAATAAAGTTCTAGATGGTTTGTAATAATCTAGATGGATTTAAGTAATTCTAATGACTTCAATTCATTTTGCAATTATTTCCCAGTCTCTAACTTAAAAGAAATATTTAATGCATCTTTTTTTAACATGCTATTAACTAAGCTGAAATATTCCCAACACTCTTCATTATGTACAAAAGCTCTGAAAGTGTCCTGAATAAAAATGACTTGCTAATATTCAGTAATATATTATCTCATATTTACATATTTCTTTAATATATTTACATATAACTATCAAATAATTGCTCTGGTTATGCTTAGAATTTAAAATTCTACTTATCTTACAGATAATACAAAATAATTTCCAAGGCAATTTTCTGAGTATTTGTCTTATCTGATTATATGCATGCATAGCTGACATTTGATGAATATTAATCATACAATGAATATTAATAAATAAAATATAGATTGTTTATTCTAGGTATCACTGGCTTCTAGGTAATTATTGAAAGGAATGATCTTTTCTCAAATTTACAACACAAGAAGATATTCAGTGTTCCCCTTCTAATCAAGATGCTAACTATGCTATTATACCATAAGCAACTCCACCACAAATATAATTGCTTTTATAGATGTTTCACATAATGTCTGCTTTTAACAGGGATAGCTGTTGATATTGGTAAAGAACAGTCCAGCGTGGTTCTTTAACAATATGATTGGTAGTCTTGGTTTTCTGGAATGCCAATAAACACCCAATAAAGAAATTTTGTTGGAATTCCAGGCACTCCAGGTGGTACCTTGAGAATATGTGCCAACATGGCAAGAAGAATAAAATACGCAGAACTCTCTCCCAGTCTACATGAGGACAAGGAATCACTATTTTATATACCCTGTCCTCCCATAACGATAAACACAAAAGGTTTCTGAGTCCTTGCTTATGTCTGAATCTATGGGATTTTTAATCACCGAAGACCACCAGGTAATTTTTTTTCTTTGTCTTATCACGGCAGACTTTTAGGATCCAGTTCTACCTATGATGGAAACACTGTAGCAGCAAGTTGCAATTTGGCTTTTGGGTTTTTCTTTAAGTTTTCTTGTTTTTTAAATTATAGTAAGAACATTTAACTTGACATTTAAAGTGCCCTCTTGACAAATTTTTAAGTGCATAATACAGAATTCATTATAGGCACGATGTTGTATGGCAGATCTCTAGAACTTACTCAAAGTACATATTTGTACCAAGCTAGACTTACCAAAAAACAAGGAGATTTTTACAAAAAAATTACTTACATGACAGAATTTAATTCTAAAAGAAAAATGTAGCATCAAGTTTTCTTTAAGCCTCTGAGAAGACAATACTTGTCCCCCCAAAAAAGATGTATCAATAGCATTCCTGTGATATTGGCTAATGACAGGGTGATTTAGAATTTCTTTAGAGATTTTTTTAAAAAAACAAATTCAAATAGCTAAAATTGCTTACTACGTCTTAAAAATAAATACTTAAGTAAATTTCTCATATATTATAAACATACAAAGTTATTTAACAAATAATTTTCTCTATATCAATTAATCTATTGATATAGTTTAATGTCCAAGGTTTTCTCAGAGCCTCAATGTCTGATGGTTCTAATAATTTAAGACTCACTTTCATTTCCAGAAGGTTCTTATTTTGACATAATGATATACAGGAACACCTCTTTTCCTGGCACATTTTATTTCTAAAATTAGACTATAGAAACCAGCACATATGACTGGGTTTATGTTTTTAGACTATTAATTAAACATGGTAAATATAGTATTGATATAGAAGAGAAATTCTTATAAAGGAAATAAATATTTTTTTCACTGCACACGCCCTCTGCCTTAGTTCCCTCAATAGTAAATCCTTCTTTGCTCAAACCATGTGCTACTGTTGTTGTTATTTGTCTTAGTGGCCTTGTCCTACACATATACTAAGGCAATCCCTGGTCAAGTGTTCCGAGTCTTTGGTCATGAAGCAGGTTTACTGTGCACTGGAGACAAGGTTGAGTCCAACAGGACAGAATACCCACACACAAAACAAGTTACATGAAGTAGGTGTATTACTTACAGGTAGACAGCAAGGGACAACAGAAGCTTAGGATTCATTGTGAACCAGTCCCCTCAGTTAAGCTGCTGGGAGTGGCTGTGTCTGCATGTGCCTCACTTGCACTCCACCTACGGGACCCTGGAAAGAGACCTACCCTGGGTTTTATACCTCGGTAAACAGATGACATGCTGGACTAAAGCACTGAAGACCTCTTCTGTCTAGGGGGCACTGGAACACAGTTTAGACTGTTCTGGCCAGTTCCTCTTTAACTCAGGGGGTTGCCTTCCCAGCACATTCTATAGTGATTCTTGAGAACTACAAAGGAGAAACAGGAAAGAAATGAGTAGATCGATTCAAAGCTACCCAGAGAACTGTCCCGCAGTTAGTGGCATGTGAATTTTCATTATTTATGTTAGTGATTTAAATGGAATTTAATTCTTTTATAAGAAAATAAAGTTTCCCACCCCAAACTTCTCTGCTAATGGCTTTAGTAATTTCATAATCTTCATTACTTCTCATTATAACTGCCATAGTAGAATGCTAGTACACCAGCAGCAAACCAAAGAAAGGCAGTAACATGAGATGATAATTTTCAGCTTAAATCAATCAGACCAACAGAGATTGGAAAGGAATGCAAAGAGTAGTTTTGGAAGATGTTCAAAACCCAATCATAATCAGTAATGCTCTGATTAACTGCATCTCCTGTCTGCTTGCTCTCTCATTTAAATGACCTTCACTTCCTTTTTAAAGTCAACACTAGGGAGATTTCAAATACAGATGGCATATAACAGTAAGGAAGACATAAACAAGATTCAAAAGGGTAATCAACAGCCTTAATGCCCAAGCACAGGGGTCAAAGATCATTAGGTTATTTAATCCAGTCATGCAAATTAGGTTATGCAGAGTCTAAAATAAATCAGACTGAGCCTAAAGAAAATTTCACAGTGGCTCTAAAAACTAATCTTGCCTCATTCTTTTTTTCTCCTTTTATGGTATGTGAAGAACATTTTATGTGTTTATGTTAAAGGTAGATTGAACACAAACTTTAACCCTCTCCTTAAACCATTTATATAACATAAAGGACCTAGAAAGGTATTATGTCATAGCTAATTTGGTTTATTTAAAAATACAGATGTGATATATGGAAAATGGAATTCTATGCTGCTAGAAAATGCCCAAAAGAAAGGAGTGCCTATCATAATGATATAAAAAGACAATGAACTAAATTAGATGTCCAGATTAAGGAGAAAAACAATCTCACCATATTTAGCTCCTTGCACCAAAATTTCAGAAAGCCACTCACAAAATATAGGGGTAAAAGTTCTAGAGCAGGCTTTAAAAGTATATCAACATAGCTTTCAAATATTTTTTAACTGTAATCACTGGAAAGAGGGATTAGATTTAGTTTAGTTTTCTCAAAAATATAGAATTTAAGACATGTTACAACAAAGCAAAGCTATGTTCAACAAAAGAACTTTTTAACAATTAGACCTCCCTCGAACTAAAAGATTTGTCTTGTAAATTCAAGTGCCCATTCAAAAAGATTCTTGCTGTGGCTAAATGGTGAAGGGTATTCCTAAGAGAAGCATTCACTGGGTGGAAATTTTGCCTGGGTGACCTTTATGGTCCCTTCCATTTATTAAGTTGTTTATGTCTACATTTATTTCAAACCTCAAGATCAATTAAAGCCCATAAGATCCAATTCAAAGCCCCATATCCCATGAAAGCTCTCAACTTTCATATATAATATGTCACTCAGTGTCAGTGATCACTTTAAAATTGAATTCAGACGTTATCACATAGTCTTGTAAATATTTCTTATTACTTTATGTCTCATACAAATGTTAAAACTCTCTAAGGACAGAGATCACCACCTGGTTTATAGTAGACACTCAATAGAGCTTATTGAAGGAAAGTTTTGAAGGACAAGGGAAGATCTGTCACTTTTTTTTTAACTTCTCAATCTCCTATTCCTGCAGTCCCCAACCCCCAGGCCATGGACCAGTACTAGGTCTGTAGCTTGTTAGGAACCAGGCCACACAGCAGGAGGTTTGTGGCAGGTGAGCCAAAGCTTCATCTGTATTTACAGCCGCTCCTCATCACCTGCATCACTGCAGAAGCTCCGCCTCCTGTCAGATCAGCAGCAGCATTAGATTCTCATAGTAGCAGGAACCCTACTATAAACTACACATGCAAGGGATCTAGGATGCATGCTACTTGTGAGACTCTAATGCCTAATGATCTCAGGTAGAGCTGAGGCAATGATGCTAATGCTGGGGAGCAGCTGCAAATACAGGTTATCATTAGCAGAGAGGTTTGACTGCACAATAAATATAATGCGATTGAATCATCCTGAAAACATCCCCCCAACACCGGTCCATGGAAAAATTATCTTCCATGAAACTGGCCCCTGGTGCCAAAAAAGTTGGAGCCAAATAGGTTGGCTGTCCTATTCCATAGCCAATCCATTCTTTCTCTTTTAAAAACAAAATAAAACAAAAATCAAAACAAAACTTCACTCACATAAGGCACAATACTTACTGATGATAGCAGATAGCAATAAACATTTAAAAGTGAGTTACAGCTATCACTTATTTGTTACAAACATGATGGAGGGAGTGTACCAATGACAAAATTTCTGTGTCAAAGACATGTCTGAAATTTCTTTCTCAAAGGCATACTTGAAAACAAGAGAAACAAACTAAGATTTTCCAAGGAGAGATGTACTTAGAAAATGAATGTACTCAAGATTCATGAATGTAAGTTGCTCATTAACTGGATTTTTTGGCATAATGTTAACTATGAGTGTATGAATTTACAAGTTAATATATTGTTAATTTAAGGAACATATTATAGATTTGCAGGGTAAAATAAAAAGTAATGGCTTATAAACTTCTACAGCCAAAAAACTAAATTTAATTAACTTCTAAATATAATTCTGTTACTAGTAGTTATTCAGAAAGAATTTAGTCTAAAGATGCATGACAAGTGTAAAATACATAGGACCCTAGGTCTAGGTAGGCTGTCTAAACTGTTTATCTGAAATATCAAGTGATAAAGTCTATGTCTGCTCGGTTTGTGAATCCTGTCATGCACTATTAGAAAGCAATGACCCATTGTGTACATCTAGGAACTTTCACAATCCAGGAACTCAGAATGTGGTATTTGATTGTAATCATAAGGATAGTAAAGTGCTTCTGTCCCTTGAGAATAATAACTCAATTTTCCTTAATTTCAATGCACTGCACTGATAAGACTATGTATTTAGAATTTTCTGTTTTTATTACTTTGCCTCATTTTTAGAGATCACAAAGAACTAAATAATTGATTTCAAGTTACATAGCCCATATATAGAAATAGTTAAAAGGTATTGTGATCACTCAGTTTTGATGCTGTGATGAGTCTCTTGAACTCTAGGACTGTGTAGGTCTGAGCAAACTTTCTTGCTGGTTCCACATAGCACCTAAAGTGACCCAGTTGAAACATGACCCGTATGATATCACCACCCTACCTTCTTCTACACAGCAGTGGGCTTCCACTGTAATGAGAATCAAACTCAAGTTCCTGGCCAGGAGCCATGTTACCTGGCTCACTCCCCACCTCCCCTCCATACACTCTTCATTTTGCTCACTGTCCCCTTCTATTCATCCTGGAATGTGGAAATCAATCCCAATTCAAGGATTTCTTTTGCCTGGAATACTTTTCTCCAGAATTTCTGCCTCATAATTAATTCAAAACATTAACTCCTAGAAGGAGTCCTCTCTGACAACACCCACCACTTACCCATTTGCTTCTGTTTTATTTTCTCCTGTTTATTATCATCCTCTGTCACCCCCACAAGTCCTATGACAACAAGGATCTTTATCTGTTTTGTTCATCAAGGTGTCACCAATGGGTTGAGTGCCTGGCAAGCAGTAGGCACAAAATTACTGTGTGTTGAATAAATGAATGAAAAAGAATGAATATCAAAGAGCAAAATATTCAATCACTTAGAGCCTAGAACATAATCGACACTGAGTGAATGAAAAGGTGAAGTAATTATCCATATAGATCCTATTTAAAAAGAATTATTTTAAAATGAAATGTGAAAATTAGCAAAGAGAAATTCTGGTCAAATGGGTAATATAGATAAAGATTTTGAAGCGCTGTCTTCTTTTTTGAAAAAATTTCCCCAGCTTTATTGAAGTACAATTAACATAAAAGTTATACTTAAGTTATTAAGATATACAATGTGATGTTTGATACATGTATACATTGTGAAATTATTACCAAAATCAAGCTAATTAACATATTCATCACCTCACATAGTTACTTTTTTTGTGTCTGTGGTGAGAACATTTAAAGTCTACTCTCTTAACAAATTTAAAATATATACAGTATTATTAACCATAGTCACCATGCTGTACATTAGATCTCTTATGCACCCTGTATAACTAAACCTTTTTACCCTTTGGACAATATCTCCGTATTTCCCCCGTTCCTCTACCCTTAGCAGCTGGCATTCTACTCTCTCCTTCAATGAGTTCAATTCTTTTAGATTCCACATATAAGTGAGATCATGCAGTATTTGTCTTTCTGTGTCTGGTTTATATTACTTAGCATAATGTCTTCCAGGTTCATCAATGTTGCCACAAATGACAAGAGTTCCCTCTTTTTAAGGCTAAATAATATTCCATTGTATATATGCATTATATTTCCTATATTTGTCTATCTATGGACACTTAGATTGATTGCATTTCTTGGCTATTGTGAATAATGCTGCAATGTACACAGAAGTGCAGATATCTCTTCAAGATACTGATTTCTTTCCTTTGGATATATACCCAGACGTGGGATTGCTAGATCATATGGTAACTCTATTTTTAATTTTTTGAGGAAACTTCACACTCTTCTCCATAATGGCTGTACTAATTTACATTCCCACCAAAAGTGATAAGGGTTTCTGTTTCTCCATATCCTCACCACCACTTATCTTTTGTCCTTTAAATAATAGCTATTCTGACAAGTGTGAGGTGATACCTTATTGTGGTTTTGATTTGCATTTTCCTAGTGATTAGTGATCTTCAGCATTTTTTCATATACCTGTTGGCCATTTATATGTCTTCTTTTGAGAAATGTATATTCAAGTCCTTTTCCCAGTTTTTAATTGTATTATTTGTTTTCTGGCCATTGCGTTGTTCAAGTTCCTTATATATTTTAAATATTAATCCTTTATTAGATGTGTGTGTGGTTTGCAAATATATTCTCCCATTCCATAGTTGTCTTTTCACTCTGTTGGTTGTTTTCTTTGCTGGGAAGAGCTTTTTAATTTGATGCAATTCTATTTCTCTGTTTTTGCTTTTGTTGACCCTGTTTTTGGAGTCATATCCAAAAAGTCATTGCCAAGGCCAATGTCAAGAAGATTTTTCCCTATGTCTTCTTCTAATAGTTTTACATTTTATGAACTTAACATTTATGTCTTTAATTCATTTTGAGTTGATTTTGTATGAGGTATAAGATTAGTGTCTAATTTCTTCTTTATGCTTGGTATATCCAGTTTTCTCAGCACCATTTACTGAAGACAATATTTTTTCCCCTTTGTGTTCTTAGTACCTTGGTTGAAGATCAATTGGCCATAAATGCATGATATATTTTGAAGTCAGGTAGTGTGATGCCTCTGGCTTTGTTCTTTTCACTCAAGGTTGCTTGACCTATTCCAGGTCTTTCATGGTTCCATATGAATTTTAGGATTGTGTTTTCTATTCATGTGAAAAATGTCATGCGAATTTTGATAGGGATTGCATTGAATCTGTATATCACTTCAGGTAGTACAGACATTTTACCAATATTAATTATCCCAATCTGTAAACATGGGGTATCTTTCCATTTATTTGAGTCTTTTCCAATTTATTTTATCAATGTTGTACAGTTTTTATTGTATAAATCTTTCACTTCCTTGGTTAAATTTATTACTAAGTATTTTTTTATTCTATTGTAAATGAGATTGTTTTCTTAATTTTTTCTCAGATAGTTCATTGTTTGTGTACAAAAACACTGCTAAGTTTTGTATGTTGATTTTGTACCCTTCAACTCTCTGCTGAATTCAGCTGTACATGGGCTGGCCTGGCACCGCGGCAGTCCTGAAGCCTGAATCCACATAGTTAGCCTGGTGCTGGGTTTACTGGACAGCCTGGTGCCAGCGCCAGGGTCAGTAAACTCCAGGGCTCATTTATCTCTCCTCCTCCCAAGCATATGGTTTCTTTCTTCTTCATGCACTGCCTGGGGAGAGGGGAGAGGTAATGGGTAATGTGAAACAGTCCTTCCTACCCTCTTCAATGCATATTTTCTTATTTCTGTGGTCCACCCAGGTGCTGTAATCTCTCCCTGGATCCCTTAGGAATTGCAGTGGTGTTTTTATGCTTGGATGATTATTGTGTTCAAATTGATGTTTCCATCAGGAGATGAATGCTAGAAACTCCTATTCCATCATCACTCCTATTCCATCACTCAATTATTACCTTCTTGAAAGTTATTTCAGTCATTCATTTGAGATGCTGAGCTTAGCACAATACAAATAAGATGCATCTCCTAAATTTTAAGACTAGGTTAACGTAAATGTATTAGCAGCCTTCACATAACAATTATCAATTATTCACAGAAGAGTTGGTTTTCTCTACATGCTTGGCTCTTTGGGAGGTGGCAGTATAGTATGGTGGTTAGATATATGGACACTAAAATCAGCATTCATTGGTTTTGCTCTGCTAGCTCGAAAAGTAACCTCGTGTGAGTTGCTTTACCTCCCTAAGTTTCTTCCTCATCTGAGTCATATAGTACTTACCTCCTTACTATGTTGTGAAGTTAAATGAAGTCATGTAAATGAAGTACTCAGAATGTTTTTGACACATTATATTAGCATCTCTTATTAAAGTACATAGAATAGTATGTTTTATATAAAAGTCACATAGAGAGTTTCTGAAATACAATTTGAATAAAGAGTTAAGATTTTACAAGAGGGTTTCATTTCAACTCAGGAAATATATGTTGATTCCATCACTTCACTCTCTGCTTAAAATTCAGTTCATTGCACATATGGAAACACTGTCATTAGGTTTACATTTCCCAACCAAGAATAATCAGGATGTGGTCCATCTTCTGAGTTAGGGCCAAGCAAAGGTTGTGGAATGACAAATGATAAACACTAGGTCTGGCAGAATTTTGCTTTGTCTACCTACCTGTGAACTCAGTAGACCAAAAATAGCTTTTAAAAATTATGCTTTTGGAACCAATTGACAAATGTTTGGTTAATGATCACCAGCAGAGATGATGCACAGCAAAATGTCCCCAGGGAACCCTGGTAATTTTTCAGTGGATGTTCAAGAGTTGACAGGAGGAAAGCACTACATAAAATTATGTGCAAGCACTAAGTGGCAGCCAGTTAGAATCCGGATTGCAGGGAAAAAGTCCACATATCAATATATGCACCCAACTTCATGAGAAAATCAATAAGAATAAGAAGACATGGATCTTCTTTTGATACAGACATATATAAGTAGGGGCGAGTCACTTCACCTACCAAACTCTAGGGTTCCCAGAACCAACTTTACAAACATTAAAATATTATATTTGTAAAAGATGTAATTGAGATATAGGGATTCAAAAATATCAATGGCCTCAATTTTATTTACATAAGCACACTTTTAAAAACAGAAAAATGCAGTAGTGTATTAACAAAGGAGCTCTGGATTTGATATTACAAGTGAATTTATTTCTTAATTGTACTATTTTCTTTATTTCAAATTACCTGTAGTGAACATTTATGATTTTTATAATAAGAAAAATTACAAACATTATTTAAAAATCTTACATAGACCTCATCGTTGATGTAAGCAGATGCTGTTTATCTGTTGAATTTTTAAGATATGGGCACATTGTGTTGCCAGACACTACTTTCTCATCATAGTTACCTGTGATAAACATACCTAGATCATAAACTCTGTGTTAAGTTTATGTGTCAACTTAACTGGGCCACGAGGGGCCCAAATATTTGAATAAACATCATTATGGGTATGTCTGTGAGCATGTTTCTGGATGAAGATTAAGATTTGAATCTATAGACTGAGTAAAGCAGATTGCACTCCCTAGTGTGGGTGGGCATCATCCAATGAACTGAAGATCTGTGTAGAAAAAAAACAGTCGAGTAAGGGAGAATTTGCTCTCTCCTTCTGCCTGACTGTCTTTGGAAGGGGATATCAATTTTCTCCTGTCTTCAGACTAAGATTTGGACTAGAACCTAAACCATAAGTTCTTCCAGGTTTCCAGCTTGCCAACTGCAAATCTTGGAACTTCTCAACCTCCATATCTACATAATCCCCTGAGACAATTCCTTATAATAACTCTCTCCTCTCTTTCTCTCCCTTTCTCTGTTGTGTCTCTCTCTCTCTCTCTCTCTCTCTCTCTCTCTCTCTCTCTCTCTCTCTCTCTCTCTCTCTCTCTCTTTCTCTTCTCTGTCTCCCCCTAATAGATATAGATATATAGATATAGATACACACACGCACATATATATGTATATGTGTACAAAATCCGCTATTGGCTCTGTTTCTCTAGAAATCCCAGGCTAATACAAACTCCAAAGTAGTAAGGACAAAGATTAGTTCACCTAGATCATCTGGAATTTGTTCTAAATCATTCAATCATTTAACAGGTGTTTGGTTTGTCCTGCCTAAGGACCCTCCTGGGCTGTAAGAATACAAAGATAAAGTCGACACCAGTCCTCAAGGAGTTCTCAATCTGGGAATGGGAAGAAGTATATACTAAAGTAAACAAACAATTAAAAACAGAAAAGTACATAAAGACAATGAAGAAATGAAATAGAGTCAGAGAAAGCTTCAAGAGGAGATAACTAGTAAAGGAGTTTTAAATATTTTTAGAAGTTCTTCAGGTGATCTAAATTAGGAGAGGTCATAGTAGAAAAATACAAAACCTGTCTTGGACAAAAAGACAGGTATGGAACAATATTTTTTTTCATTTCCCTTAGAGATAGAAGGAAAACCTAGATAAATTGTTGATGAAAGAATAACTAAAAGCAACAATTCATGTACCAGTTGGTAGTTAACACAAAGAGCTACCAGGAAATGAACAATAGCTGTTAAATTAGGAGCCATGTAAACATGGCTAGAAAATACATGTACAGATGCTCCTCAACTTATGATGGGGCTATAGCCTGATAAAGCTATTGCAAGTCAAAATATCACAAGTCAAAAATGCATTTAATGCAGGAGTTGCAGTTAATCACAGGAATTGATTCGCGATTTATGACCATTCAACTTATGATTTTTGACTTTATTATGGTGTGAAAACGACATTCATTCAATAGAAACCATAACCTCATCGTAAGTCATAAAGACCTCCCTGACTTATGATGGGGTTGTGTCCCGATAAACCTATCATAAAGTTTAAAAATCATACGTTGAACCATTACAAGTTGTGGATTGTCTAAACAGGAAAAAAAGAATAAGAAATGGTAATTAAATGGATGATCTCAAGCAAATGGAGATGATACTAGCAGAATAAAAAAATAGTCAAAATGGTCTATGCAAGTCATTAAAAAGTGAAAAATGGAAAAGAGGAATAGAATACAAATAAAAAAAAAAGAAAAAGGCAGTCCAGATGGGAAACTAGAATGAGACAAAGATTGGCTTTGGCAGGACCAGCTAGAATAGAAAGAATATACTTAAAAAAAAAAAAAAACTTGTTCATGAAGTGAATAAAATTACAAAAAGGAGCAGAGTATGTATTTGATGCAAATGAAACAAAAAGAGAGGAAAAAATGAAAGAGATGCAGGAGGAGGTGGGCCCACTACCTCTTCAGGGTCAGCAGGAGTCTTTGACTACAGAGGACAGAGAGCTTAACCCTCAGAGTTCTCTCAAGTCTGACAAATGGAAACTACAGTGGTTACAAAAACTGCAGATGTGAGAACTGCAAAAATGATTTTTAGGGTTTTTAAAGGTGCCCGATGTGATAGCCACAAACCAAATTTTCTGAAATAAAATCAGAATAAGTGATGAGTTAGTTGTGAGGCAGTATGGTGTAGAGTTTAAACACAAAGATATCAATTTCAAATCCTGGCTCCTCACTTTCCAGCTGGGATATTCGTCATGTTTTATAACTCTTTTGTTCCCAGTTTTTCCTTTATAAAACGGCAATATTAATATCGTTACTTCAAAGATTTGTGTCAAGTGACGATAACAAAATAGCTTACCTCATAGAGTTGTTAAGATGTGTGAAGGATTTAAAACTGTGACTAACATATAGAGAAAACTATTTAAATGTTAGTGTATTATTATTATTATTATTGCCTAGGATTTAACATCAGGGCCCCAAAGAGTTAAAAAAAAACCCTGCTCTTTTGAATTCTCTTTGTGCTCTTACATTATTTAACCACTCTAAGTATCAGTATCCCCTTGACTAAAAGGGAATAATGGCAACTACCACTTGGCATCTTGTTTGTTTGTTTGTTTTTATTTCAGAGTATTATGGAGGTACAAATGCTTTGGTTACATAAACTGCCTTTGCACCACCCAACAAGTATGCCCATCCCCCAGACAGCATGCACCTTATCCGTTAGGTGGGGATTTACCCAACCCCTTTCCCCCTCCCACCTGCCAACACACCCGATGAATGTTTCTTCCCATGTGTGCACATTAGCTTTGATCAATTAATACCAATTTAACAGTGAGTACATGTTGTGCTTGTTTTTCCATTTTTGTGATACTTCACTTAAAAGAATGGGCTGCAGCTCCATCAGGATAATACGATAAATAGTTCACCATTTTTTGTGTGTGGCTGAGCAGTACTCCATGGCATACATATAACACATTTCATTAATCCACTCACGTATTGATGGGCACTTGGGTTGTTTCCACATCTTTGCAATTGTGAATTGTGTTGCTATAAACAGTTGATTGCAGATGTCTTTTTTATAGAATGTCTTTTTTTCCTTTGGGTAGATGCTCAGTAATGGGATTGCTGGATCAAAGAACTTTTAGTTCTTTGAGGCATCTCCATACTACTTTCCATAGAGGTGTACTAGTTTGCAGTCCCACCAGTGCATGAGTGTTCCTATCTCTCTGTGTCCATGCCAACATTTGTTGTTTTGGGACTTTTTCAAAGTCACTCTCACTGGAGTTAAGTGATATCTCATTGTGGTTTTGATTTGCATTTCTCTGATGATTAGGGATATTAAGCATTTTTTCATATGTTTCTTGTCCATTAGTCTATGTTCTTTTGAAAACTTTCTGTTCATATCTTTATCACGACCAAGTGAGCTTCATCCCAGAGATGCAGGGATGGTTCAACATACATAAATCTATAAATGTAATCCATTGCATAAATAGAAGTAAAAACAAAGACCATATGATCCTCTCAATAGATGCAGAAAAAGCATTCAACGAAATTCAGCAGGCATATTGTAAGAGTTAAATCGAATGCGCATGTGCAGTGTGATGAATATAAAATCTGCATGCTCCCCCATATCCCTTCAAATATGGAGCAAAAGGATGTTGTCAGAGTTGGTGCAATTCCTACCAGGCAGCACCATGCACATCCAGTGTTGTTTCTCTTGTATTGCAAGCTGAGCTTAGGGTTTGAATAATTGTGGTGGACTCTATTATTCTAAAAGGTTCAAGGACAAGGCAATGCTGATAGGATAAGCTTTCTTCTCTCAATGCAAATACAGAACTGAATTATTTTTGAGTAAACATGATACTGTGACGGTGAATAATAAAAATCTGTAAACTAGCCATGGGGGGAGGGATTTCCGTGAGAAGTCTGATGCACTTAAGTTTGCAGGACACTGAATCAAGAACATAAATTTCTTCTTGTGGGAAGGAATGGGGCTTCCCAAGGGAGAAGTGAGGGGCACCAGACTGAGGGATTTTGAGAGAGGGCTGGATGTTGGGAAAGGGGAACTTTGGGAGGAAGACAGTGAGGAGGAAGGAAGCAGCCATGTGGGACTTCTTGATCACGATCCTCTCAGTGAACCCTCCAGGACTGCTAGTGTTTATGGAGAAAGCACACGTAAAGATATTGAAGGGGAAGTCTGAGTTGACATTTTTCATCACAAGTTTTCAGTACCTACCCAAGAAATGTTCATACTCTTCAATCCAATAATTCTATGTCTAAGTACCTATCAGGGACAGATATACATAAATAGAAGGACATGTGAGGATTTTCACTGCAGCACTGTTGAAATAAACAAGGAACTGATTTACAGTCCTATTAAGAGGACAGTAAGCTAAGAATATTGACAATATGAAATAATATGTAGAAAATTTTTAAATGTATTTGCATGAAAAAGTCCCTAGGACTTTCACAGCAGCAGAAAACACAACCACTAAAATCATGTTTGTAAAGAATAATTAATGATACAGAAAAATATATGCATAAATAAATATGTATTATGCATCTATATGCAATAGGAAAGAATTTTACAAGATTACATGATACAATATAATATCAGCTATGAAAAAATGCTTAAAAAAAGAACCAGAATGTAAGATACATTAACAAGGTTGCTTATGCTGCTCTGAGTGAAGAGATACGGATTGATTTTTCTGCTCATTTATCCTGCTGCTAGAGGTACAAACCTCTTGGGTGATGATAAGGACAGAGAAGCATTTTTCATGGGGAGTTGCCAGGATTTCTAACCCAAATCAACCATGAAAAGCACCAGGAAAATGGACATCTGTACTTTTCTAGCCCATGATTCTTCTACATAATATTGCTGAAACCAAGACAACCCTTTATTCTAGAGTCAGGAGAAGTACTGTTACTACTATCCAGAAGCTCCTTAACAGTTTTTAAATAACACTGATGAGCTAGTTCTTGGTTAGTATCACAAACCTCTCCCAAATTCTTCCCCTGACCTTTCCCTCAGGGTGGAGCTAATTAGACTACCATAGTTCATTACTGCCTACTTCTTTCATTTTGTAAAACTTAATGCATGTATCATTAACATAGGGAGAAATCCCTTGCCAATGAAATGGGAGTGGGACATTCCCAGTTTCAGCCACAGTTGGAAACTACTCTTAAGGGCCAAAATGCCATTGAATAATTTCGCTTTCTCTCCTTGTTTTGTCTCTCTCTATAAGGTCTGGAGACCCTTGGAGTTTCTCCTGAATACTCCAACCTAATTCTTTTTATTTCCATTAACTATCTCTTATGCCTTTCCATCTCCAATAATCCTTTTCACTAACTCTCCCAATCCAATTCCATCCTCACTCAAAAGTCTTAGACCTACCCCGAGTGAAGAGCAAGCACAGCAGGGAGTCAGCATACACATTTCTACACTTTTTAATTTTATGCCAAGAGTGTGCTTTACTTTAATAATCAAGAAAACAAGTAACATATAATCAAGAAAATAATCATAAAGTAAAAATCCAAAAAACCAAAACAGGGTAACAGAAGGTTTTCCTCAGAATTGGAAATAAACCTATTTTTATATGTACATAAAACAAAATAGTCTCTTATGCACAGAGGTGTGAACTTGGAATACAACTGAATAATCAAATAGAAACTAAAGAAAGCTTTTTTTTTATTTTAAATCATTTCACTTACGTGTCTACTGAATGTATTTGGAAATAATCTTTCACTGCTTACTTTCTGTTATTAATTATGGATAAGCAGAGATTTTTTTAAAAAGCCATCTGAGCTTGCTTACCTTGTGCAAGGATGCCACAAATCAGAGTCCACAGGTTTACAGGAATTATTGATCTCTATGAAATGATCATGTAACTCCTTCCTGAATCCAGTGAAATACTCATTAATAGGCTGGAACGCCATCACCATCACTTGAGCATTAAGCTGAGCACTCAATTGAGGGTTATTTACTTTTCTTATGTTCATAGTATTTTGAATAACAATTTAGTTTTCAAATAACAACAGTTTTTCTTTTCCCTGTTTTGTATTTCCTCTTGCAATCATAACATGTTTCAGAAAACTTTCCTAGCATCTCATCACCCAAAAGGATCCTCTCAGGAGAAGAAAGAATTTTTCTTTTTGTGACAACTTCAAGGACATGTTCAAGTAAAAATGTTTCTAACTGAACTTCAGCTAGTTCTCCTACTTTCTCTCTCCAGTCATATTGATCAACACCTACTTATGTGTCTGCTATAACATTTCTAAAATAATATGCATTTTTTATTTTGGTGCCTCATGTTGTGTTTTCAAATGAAGCTGAATTCTGTGAAGACTTTTCAGTTACATGGCTGTTTCCTCTCCATTTCCTGAATGCTCTGTCTACTCTAGTTCTTATAACAGACTGCCACTATGCTAAATAGTTTTCCTCAGACTTTTGTATGGATTATATGTCTATTGGGGGATAAATTCACTGCACTAAGGCAAGTACCAGGTAACACATTCTATTTAACATTACAAAAATGCTTAGGGGCATGTTAAATGAAGTTCTATAGAATAGCTATTGTATTTTGCCTATTAGGGTAGAGTTTAAAAGCTAATTACATATTCATCCATGCTTTGTTACTGAACCATAAAAACACCTAAGTAAGCAATTTGTAGTCATCCAGTATGAAATAGTTATCCTATTAACATTTAATTCAAAGCATAGAAAAAAATCCCTTCTTAAAACCAAAGATAAAATAGAAACCAATACTTTCTTCAATAGCTAATGGAGCCTAATGCAGTCAAGCTAATAAATACAGCACGTTCTCCACTAACTGTTCTATTTTCCTATTTACCTAAAAATTATATATCAAATTACAGAGGTTATTGTTAGTCATTTACATACCACTTGTTTTTATTTCCAATAACATTTTTCTTTAACTGTACTTTTATATCTTCATTCTTTACACTGAAACGGAAATGTTTTCTACCTTTTAGAAACGTGAACTTAATCTAATTTTTTAACAAAATTCTTTGCTTTTTTTGGTGGGGGGCGTTATCTGTATTCAAGAGCATTCTTAATGCAGCATTGTCATTTATAAAACAAGGATCCTTGGTGTTTGGTTGGTTTTTTATGAAGCATTTTGTTTAATTTGATTTTGTTAAACTCAAAGCTCATTCCTCAATCATTATCCCCTGCTATGTAAACTCTGATTTAGCAGAACTGCATCATTTTCAATTAATGGCTATATAGTATCCAGGCAAGACCCTGGCTTCAAATGGTTAATCGATATCCCTTAACCATTTCTGTCTTATCCTAAGGATAGAAAACAGTAGCAAAACTACCTTGGATACAATAGCTATGAATATCAAGAAAGGGAAACATGCAAACACAATGAGATTAGGACCAAATTGTTTAAGATAATGTTTCAACTTTGCCATTTATCAGGACCGCCACCCATGCTCTGTGATCTTCAGCAACACACTGAACCTTTCTGAACTTCAGTGACTCATTCTTAATACATTATAAAATTACCAATGTCACAGTAGAATTTTTTAAAACAAAAGTCCTGCATTGTCGTTTGAGAGGCACAATACCACTGACTCTATCAACAAGTTTCTTCAGTCAACCCAGTAGCCTACAGGGCTGAAAAGTCAATGCCCACAATTGTATCAAATGTAAGAAAAGACCCATGGCCCCTCTTGACTGCAGAACCACCCCATAGATTTTCAATTGTCTCTAGAAGGAAAGAGAGCTGGTCGGCAGAAGAAACCATTGAGGGAGCAGAATACTACTGTTCATATGTTCCTTTTGCAATGGTCACTGGTATCTTCTTCCTGATCCATCTCATCTCAAGTATCGAACAGACAGAAAACTGAACATAGTCAATAAAATTAAGCAGAGTAGCAAATATATTCACACTGTAACATGAATGTGCAAAGACAATGTATCACCTTCATTCTTTACCACTGTACTTATCTTCCTCAAAAGTCCCCAGACCTTGGATAGTAAAGGTAAAAGACTGCAATTCAATCTGCCAAATCTGGAAATACTAGTCTAATGTAATAATTTAAATAGTGCTTTCAGGTAAAATATGTAATCTCTCAGATTTCACATTTCCTCTCCTGGTGGAGGTCTGTGGCTTTTGTGATCTCAAAGAGAAAGAGCAAAGCAAATCTTGAATCTATGTATTGTCCTCTGATTCCTTTGGTTTCCATGGTGACATTCTTTGCTTTGCAGGTTGCTGCTCAGACTGCTGGAAAAAACCTAGCAGCTTGTATAACTCTCGGTCCATGTTTCCTTGTCTTGGTTGGGATCTGATAGTCTAACCCTGATGAGCTTTGCCCTCCTGCATTCCAGACCCCAGGCCTTACTTTAACTCTGTGCACTCTGGTTCTCAATATTTCTGAGCAAATTACCATTTTTGCATGCCTATAACCCATTCTTCACTGACCAATGTGTTGGTGTGCTGAGGTATACAGCTCTGTGCTAATGGAATACAGAAGATCTTCTCCATACAAGGAAAGGCTTTCCAGTCTATTGTTACGTTGCAAAATCCTGTTTTGAATGTTTTCCAGTTTCATTATAACAATTTATTCCCACGCTCATGTCCATTTCATTCCCTTGGGCAAATGGATGCCATTGATTGGTTTAGGAAAATATCATACAGGGGAAAAGCAAAAGAAAAAAAACAGATCCATGTTTTCCTTAAAGTTACAAAAATAACTGAGGGACCTAAACTAAAGGCAATATATTTCACCTCTTTTCCAGTTCATTCACTAGTTCACTCAAGGAAGTGAACAACAGTTCCCAGATGCTAATTGAAAGAAGACCAAGAGCAGCAGAGAAGACCTGGCAAGTGATGGATTCAAACTGGCAAAGAAAGCATGTCATTCACAGCTCCATAATTTTTGTTATAAAACCTATTCAAAGTTCTTCACACCCCTAAAATTGTTTCTTCAAATTATCTGTGAAAATCACTGATCCTTAAATCAGTAAAAACCAACTGCAGATCAAAGAGAATTCTGCTGGCTTGATTTTCCAGAAGTTCAGAAAGTCACCTTGATGGGACTCACCATAATTGGCCTTGAATATATTTCCCAAATCTTTTTGTCCACCTTCTGCTGACCCTGGCATTCCTTCTCATGCTAGACCATTATCTGTTCTAGAGATTATAACATGAGAAAACTGTAGAAATATCACTTTGTCTACTGAACATTATAAATGCTATGCTTTCTTTTCCTGAATGAATTGTGAGTATGGAATTATAGAGCACAGCTGAGTTCTCTGTTATTATCTTTCATTGTCTTCATATTTTTTCTGATTCTCTTCCTCAGCTGATCATATAAGTATGTTTTTTTCAATACCTTTTTTAAGATCTTGTCAATATATGTTTTAAATCAAAAAACTGTATTATGGTATCTTTTCATTTTCTAGATGTGAAAAGATCTAGAAAGCAGCCTAGATCTAGAAAGATCTAGGCTGCTTCTTGTTTGGTTGGTTGGTTGTTTTTCCTATACTGAGCATTAACTTTTGGGAGTAAGGTCATAAATATACCAAACCATGTCTCAATGTGTCCTAAGCCCCTCGCATATAACCATTCTTGCGGAAATCCCACCGCAGCACTGTCAGTCCCACGGCTGTTACAACAAAGAGTCAATGAGTATGAAGCTTTCATGACCAAGTGTATTAATTTGCTAGGGCTGCCATAACAGAGTGCCACAGACGAGGTGGCTTATACAACAGAAGTTTATTGCCTCACAGTTCTGGAGGCTAGAAGTCCAAGATCAAGGTGTCACCAGACTTGTTCCTTCTAAAGGCTGTGAGAGAAAATCTGTCCAATGCCTTTCCCCCAGATTCTGTGGGTTTGTATCAACTTTTGTCATTCTGTGGCTTTTAGATCTCTGCCTTCATCTTCACATGGTGTTCCCTGTATGTTCCTCTTTCTGCATCCAAAGATCCCCCTTTTTATGAGGTCACCAGTCATAATGGATTAGAGTCCACCCTGATGACTTCATCTTAACTAGTTAAATCTGCAACCGCCCTATTTCCAAATAAAGTCACATTTTGAGTTTTGAGAGTTATGACTTCAATGTACAAATTTTGGGGGAACACAATTCAATCCATAGCACTGAGTATACTAAGGAGACACACATCTGGATGATTTAGACAGTCATGTCAAATATTATTTTCAGAAATTTTTTTTTGCAGCAGATTATCTTGCATCTAAGCATTTGTGCTGTCATGATAGTTAACCTGATTCCTGAAAGTGGACATAAAGTTTCATTTTCAATATAATATCAAATTTCTTCCTCAAGTTACTCATAGCAAAGAGGATAGGTGCCAGTAATTATGCAACTACTCTCTTTTTTGTCTAAATTATTTCTAAGCTGCTATTGATTGAATCACCCAAATTCAGATGTTTAAATCCGAACCACTAAGGTGATGGTACTAGGAAGTGGGGTCTCTGGGAGAAGATTAGATCATGAGGGTGAAGAATTTGCAAATGGATTAATGATCTTATAGAAGAGGCTCTAGAGAGCCCCTGTTCCTTTTTGTCACGTGAGGACACAGTGGGAAGATGACCATCTATGAACCAGGAAGTTGGGCCTCACCAGAAACCAAATCTGCCAGCACCTTGATCGTGAATGTTTCAGCCTCCAAAAGTGTGAAAAATTAATTTCTGTTATGTATAAGCCACCCAGTTTATGGTATTTTGTTATAGCAACCCTAATGGACAAAGATATAAGCCAAATGACTTCTTGAGAGATGTTGATTGAATTGTTTGTAGACTTTAACTGTCTTTGGAGGTCTTCTTGTGACCCAAAGTAACCTGCTACACTGGCCAGAGGGAAGGTGATTCTCAGGAAAACAAGCCTGAACCAGCTGATGTGAAACCCAGAGGAGCAGCTCCCAACACACAAAAGGCCTGGGATGCAGTGGGCACTCATGTTTATTGAATGATTGTATTGACTGAAGGATGGAGTGTGACCAGGCCAAGTGCACATAAAATGCATTCATGAAGGAGTGAAAGAGCCTGCCCTACAGGGAGCAGAAGATATATGTAGAGAGAGCTCTGCTTGTGGCCTATTGATTTCATCCAGCCTTGATATAATTATTTGGGGAGCTATTCTATTGTCATTTTAGACTTCTTTAGATCCAGCTTAGCCTTATCTTCACATTTTACAAATAGTAATAATAATAAAAACCCTAACATCCAGAAAGGTTTAAACTTGTTGACTGGTTGACTTGTTTGGTATTAGTGTTAAGATCAATGCTAAAATCTAAGCTTCCCCAAACCCAGTCAATTGCTCCATTCCAGCATGTGTCCACATGTTTTTCTTTTTCTTCCAGCTAGATAAAGTTGCACAGTTGTGGACACCACTTTGGACTGTGTGACTGAATTTTACTCTTCGCTATTTATTATAAAGGATACCATGAAATAAGCTTTCTGGAGGTCCTAATATCATTCATAGAAGTTATTGTTTTTTCCATAAGTATGTATGTAGATTTTTTTTTAGAAACATTTATACCACCTACAGGAAGCCTAGTAACAAAACATCTCTCTAAACTCAAAACCGGTAAGTGTATATTACCAGCGTACAGGATTATGTAGCATCTCTCTTACAATGTAATTAGGGCCTTCACTCATGGGTAAGTTCAATTTTAGAATGTTTTAAGGGTAGGAACCATATATTATTTATCATTGTTTTCAAAATCTGACACATTCTAAACTCCTAACAAAAATTAGTTGAAAAGTTAATAAAGTAATAAAAGATGAATAAATCGATATATAAATATGGATGATGTGGTTGTTCTTGATTTTAATACCAACATGCTAATTGAACTATATTTATTGAAATTTTTATTCAATAATCACATTACTTCAGAGGGAATGTACACCACCACATCTAGTTAAAGAAGGTAAATTTTAGAAGAAAGGCTATGTTTGTAAAGAAGATTAACACAGACATGACAGATAAGTAGCCAGCTGCTTCCATTTTGGGATGTATCCCAAGAAATTACCTTCTTGTCCAGCTTTCACCTTCATTCAGTGAAGAGTTTGCCCTATACGCCTATGGACTTGGCACTGACGGTTGTGAGCAAGGTTCTGCATTCTGATTCAATTATGTTGTATCTAAAGTCCCCAAGGATAGTGACATGGCCTTCTCTTCTTTCTGTTGTCTCCATGGTGACAAGAACTCTGCGTCTCGTGTCTGAGAAATGCTGTTGACTAGATCTTATATTCAAGGTTTTCTCCTGTGAACAAAGCTTTGGCCAATTCGCATGAACTCAGAACCGCACATTTTTGTCTAGCATATTTCAGCAAATATTTTATTTGATTTCTGAGCTCTGTCAATAATTCTGCCATTATGAGGTTTGGCTTTGTTCCCTTTAAAAAGGACAAATCCTACATAATGATGACGGGATGTTGCAGTAGACATAGTAAGCAAATGTTGGCATGTTCTAATTTAAGGAATAGTATACTGTAATCCCAGTAGTTTGATTGCTGGAAAATCCCCTCATTTGAGTTTAAATACTCCAGCTAAAATCACTCTGAGGAAAATGCAAATACATATTCAAAAAAATGGCATGCTATGTAGGTAGGATTCCAACTGAATGGAGAGGAAGAGGACAGTGCTTTAATGGGAAATGTTGGGTGGCTCAGCACGGTAGGATTAGGCACACAAGGGCTGCCGTGGAGAGACAGGTGCCTGGAGGGAGCAGTGGCACCTAAATATGGGAAAGGTGGGAGAAGATTGGTCAATGATTTGAGGGAAAAGGTAATTAAAACATGTGCCCATTTCACACTTCTTCTCAAACATAACCTGGAAACTATCACAGTCTCCCACATGTTAGCAAATGATAGAAGGAGCAGCCTTGAACATCCAAAACAGCTTTGCAAAGGGTTTTCAAAAATTCCCTTGCATTACCCATGCAGATAGCAGTTGTTTCACAAAATGTATCATAACACTGACCAAATTTATGTCATTTTCAGATTCTTTTCAAAACACAGAAAATACAAGTATTCATCTCGAGTAGATCTGTAAAACCGTAACAGAAAGGAGAAATGAGTTTATTGTTCCCAGTAGCCCTGCTGCTTATTTCTACTATACCTACCCTAATTATTCCTCCCAGTGTTCTTGGACAAGGAGCAAGGCAAAATGAGTCCACACTGCAGTGTAACTGTGGCCACGATCTATAATGGATCTCTAACATTCCCAAATATCAGGCTTCAGTGAGGGCACAGGAAATGTACCTTGTAAATAACAAGACTAAGTTAAATTGAATTTTTTCCTTTATATTTAGGGCTAACTCACCTAAGATCTTTAGCAACCGAGGTTTGGCTGTTTCATTTATACTGCCTCCTAACCTGACTTTGACACCTGGCCCTGCACCAAGTGTGTGCTTTCTTTGCACTCCTTTCATGTGGGGGTTGGTTGCTTCTTTCATTTTGTGGGATCAGAAAGAGTGATCAGAGTCCTCCTCAATCTCAATCACTGTTTCTGGATCATTACTCCATGATGCTCTAGAGCAATTATTTTGGAAAGCCACATCACCTGGAAATACCATCCCCTCCCCTCTTCGTTGCTCTCATCTACAGACCTCTCACTGATACTCCCCATTGACGGAAGATTACAACACCCGCTTACAAACTTCATGTCTACTTCAAGTTCTCCCACCGTCCTGGGAAAATTCAGCACCCAGGTGGACAGCCATCAACTCCCCGGCCTCTCAGTTCTCCAACGGCGCTGTATCCAATGACGTATCCCTCTATTCCACTTAAAGTGCTCATGCCCGTGGCCTCACCCCAGTCATTCTCCTTACCTGTAACCACTCTAATTCCAAAATATCTTGTCTTCTAATCATAAAAATTTCAATACCAGCTTTTACAAAAATTATCTGCCTTATGACCTCTAGCATTCTACTTTCTCCCAATCTAGGAGTCACACACTGAATACTGCTTGAACAAACAAGTGAATGAACACACGAGGAAAATGCCAATAGCCCAGTAGCAACAACATCTCTTCCCCTATTGAATAGAAACCTCCAGATCCTGTGTTGCGTCTGGTCCTGAGTTGCTGTGTTGCACTGACGGATGCAGATGGAAGCTCAGCCTCCTCCCTCTCAGTGTCATTACAAAATACCTTGACACCAGAAATGGGTAAAGGTGGAGGACAAAGGACACCAGGAGAATCAAGACGGGGACCAAATCATTCATTAACATTATAATACAATTTTTACTTGAAACCTGAAAATAATTCTTCAAAATATGACACTTAATAGCTAAGGAGACCAAAAATTATATATGGCACAGGTGCCTTTTTTATTTTCCCTTGTTTGTTTTCTCCCTATAGAATTAGAGACACACAAATCCTTTCTCTTGACCAGTTGATTGAGGAGTGACTCCAACAAATGTAAGTTTAACAGAACTGGTGGCTGCAATAGAAATGAACTCTTGTAAGCCCCCCTCACTGAATTATATTTTAGTAAGTAATTTAAGGATTTCTTTTATTTCTACTCTATGAGGTCCATAAACTTTGCTGGCTAGACTTATGGTCATTTGCAAAATATTTTAACCTGAATCTCTTTTCTTCATTTCAGAAAAAATTTTCCATCTATCTAAATTTCTTGAAATTATTGAAGAGTTAAAAGTCAGACAAGGCCACTTCTAATACAAAGCCTTTCCTGACTTCTCTTTCTCTTTCAGTTCATATCTACTCTACACTTCCCTCTTTATTTTAGATGTGTTTCCCCCACTAAAGTCTCTTGACTTCTAATTCCATCTTGGAGTCAGTGCCTTGCTGGAGGTGCTGCACTGATACAGAAGGGTAGTAAAGATTTTCTCACTTCAATCCTTTAAATGTGAAATAGGCTTTTACATGTGTATGACTGCTGGTCATATGCTTGCTATTGCTTCTCCCCTCTCTAGGGTTTCAGGAAGCCCTCAAAGTGAGAAAAAAAGTATCTCTGCTAATTTAAAAATAGACATTATGTTGGCATATGTCAGAAAGCAACATCATTAGAATTCTGAACAATGGAGTGCTAAAGCTGGCTAGAGCCAATGTCATGCATCTCTTCCAGACTCTGCATTTAATGACATTATGTTGGTAGCTGGAAATCAGTCATGGTGGTGGAAAAACTTACACCACCAAATTGGCAAATGCTACAAATTAAAATTTGTTTTGAGGTATGTGTGTGTGTGTGTGTGTGTGTGTATGTGTGTGTGTGTGTGTGTATGTGTGTGTGTGTTTTACCAGACAGCTAGTTTACCACTACATCATTGCTTCCAGACCTTACTCAGGCAGTGCAAGTATAAGAATGGATGCTTTTTCAAGTTGAAACAAAAATAGACCTAGCAAAGCTTTGAAGAATTTTTCTTGAAAATAAACCCATGCCTATTCTTAGTAGAAACAGTGTAATAGTTTCCCCATTGGTTCCCACTTTAAGCACTCATGTGTCTTGCATTCTCATGTCTCTTCTCCTTCTACAGCGTCCTTGCCTCTACAGCATCCTTCCAGGGTAGCCCTCTCTGGGATTATTCTGTTCCTTTTCTTTCACATTAATATGGAAGCTCCATTGTGTTATTCTGAGAACATACTGTCCAAAGAAAATGTTTTTTACTCTTTGCAATTAAACACATTCCATTGCCTTCTAATTTATACATTGAATTATAAAATTTTGAAATACATAAACATGATTGCTGCTAAATACTCCAAATATATCATTCTGACATCTGTGTGACTAGTTAAACTCAATTAACTGACATTCATTATTCTTCAAAATTTATTTCCTATGATTGCTCATGCCTTATATTTTTATTTTTCATATTATCCCCAGGCTCTTCCTTTACAGCTTTTATCTACCATAAAATGTATCCTGGTCAACCACTGTAGAAATATTTTCCTTGTTTTTCTTCTTTTCAGTTTTGTCTTTTTTGTTTTTGTGTTGTTTTATATTTTAAAAATAAAACATCTCATCATGTGCCTTTACAAAATCACATAAGGAAAATACGTGTTCTCTTAGTTTCTGTAGTCCTAATAAAATAATTAGAGGAATGATAATAATAAAATTAATATGCTTATCCCATTATCTTTATAAATGCATTTACAGGAATGCATTTTCGGAAAGATCTCTGTCAACTCTCTCAGAAGAACAGAAGAACTCATTCCTTATTTTTAGTGGTACTGAGTAACAATATTGAGAGCACATTTTTCACATATTCTTTGACATAGCCTAATATTTTTTAGTATAGTCATTCAGAAGAAGCCAAACAAAGCATTAAATAAATAGAAAGCAAATGTGTTATTCATATGACTCCACTGTCTTATTTACACATCCAAGGCAGACCTCATTCATTGTGGTCATCATTCCCACTGAGCACAGGAAAGCCTAGAATCCTTCTCTTCCCAATTGGAATTTGCTATAAGTTAAAAATATCTTTTTTTCTAAAGTCCTTATTTTTTAACTGTACTATATAATATGTCTTTGATAGTCTGATACTCTTGAATTAAATGATACACAAGGGGCCGAAATAGTTTTCAATTTCTCCAAGTTTTTAGAGATGCTGTGTAACTTTCTTTTTACTTGCTGGCTTTCCTCTTGTTCTATTTGTAATATTAAAATATGTACACAGGCCTTAATTAAAACAGATTTGAAATTTTAATTACAGCTGTTTTGTGTACTCCAGCTATTTATGAAAACCTTAAAAATGCCTGAAATATTCATATGAAAAGACAAGAAAGGAAGTTGCTCAATTATGTGGTATCCTTAACTCAAGGGCTATAAAAACATCTGGCTAATGTGGAAATTTTACAAATGATAGCTTTGACTTCACATGTGAGGAATACTTCCTGTTATTTGACTCTGAAATTTACAGTCATAAGAGAACAGACTCACAAATAAAATTCACCAACAGTTGATATTCTGCTGTACCCAGTAACAGTAGATCCAATAATCCTTTTAGCCTCCTTCATATCAAAGAAAGATAGAAATAATTGCAAATATTTGCTCCTAAGCTCCTGTGATAGGCAAAATGGCAGCCCCACAAAAAAAAAATGTGCATGTTCCTAATCTTCAGACATGTGAATATATTGCCTTACATAGTAATAGGACTTTTTAGCTATGATTAAGGACATTGAAATGGGAAGAGTATTCTGGTTTATCTGGGTGATAAACCAGTATATGATTCTGAGTCCAATATGATCACTAGAGGTTTTATAAGTGGAAGAGGGAGGCAACGGTATCAGAGAGAGATTTGAAAATGCCACACTGCTGGCTTTGAACACAGAGGAAGGAAGCGTCCATGAGCCAAGGAAGGCAGGTGGCCTCTAGAAGCTGGAAAAGGAATAAATTTTCCCCAAGAGCTTTCAGTAGAAACAGAGCCAACTTCTTGATTTTAGCCCAGCAAAAACTTCTGACCTGTAAGACTGTAAGATAACAAATGTTTGGCTTTTCATAAGTGCTGTGTTTAAGTGTTGTAACAGTTCGTGGAAATTTGTTACAGCTGTAATAGGAAACTAATATATCACCTTATCCATTCTGGAGAAAGGAAAAATGGAAGGCATTAAATCTATATGACCTTTTACCTGAAACATAAAAATGAATCCCTTAAAAACATCTTGGATCATACACAATAAAAATATTTAAAAATTTTTAAATATCTTAAATTTTTTCTATGTCCCCTCAGGATGCTGCTGTTGTAGCACTGGGAAATGCTCTACTGATTGTATGTGACAAGCACATTTTTTCATGACCTCCAGGAAAAGTTTCTGTAAATGTTGGAAACAAAGAGCCTCAATACAAAGCAAGTTTTTCCAATAGTAAGCATAAGATAATACAAGAAGCAGAGTTTAAATTTCTCAGGTCAGAACATATTCTTAATAATAACTTCATTGTTACATTTTAAAAGCATTTCCTCACACACCGTATGATTTATATGAAGTATAAAAATAATGAATGGATGTATCATCAAGATAATGGTCACCTTGCAGAGGCCGAGGGTGGAGCAATGACTGGGGTAGTGGTTACACAGGTTTGTTCAATAAGTGAAATTCATGAAGCTGTATTTTGTGCCTTTTTATGTGTTATGTATATCATAGTGAAAAGTGTATCTTTTAAAAAAAAATACAAGATACCACTTTTTACCTACCAGTTTGGTAAAGATAAAAAAAAAGTTCTGTAACACTTTGTTGTGTTCCAATAGCCACACACTGCTGGGAGGGGTGTCAGTTACTACAACCTAAATCATACAATATGTGCTTTCTTTATGACTTATTTTGCTCGGCATTGTATCTGAGATTCATTCAGGTGGTATCAGTGAAATCTTAGTTTGCATTTCTCTTATGAGGAGGTTGAGCACCTTTTAATGTTTTAAGCTTTAAAATTTTTATTTTCCATAAGCTGTCTATTTCCTGTATCTATGAGCGGAGGATCATTTTCTTATGGGCCTCTTTAAATGTAAAGGAAGCTAGCTGTTTGTCTGGGATATGAATTGTAACTATTTTCTTCATTTAGTCATGCCTTTTGATATTGATATGATGGTTCTTGCCATGAAGAATTCTTTCAAAAATTGTAATATAACGTAATTAATTTTTCATGGCCATTAAACTTTTCCCCCCATTATACTGTTTTCCTCAATGGGTCTGCTGTCTTCTGAGAATCCCATAACTTTTGTAAAATCACACCTTAATGTCAACAAAGATGTAAGTGCAATAAATAAAAAGTGATAACACTGGAAAAAAATTAAAAATAAAAGTATTTTCTCTAGCTTTTTAAAAATCACTTTTATATTTTTAGCTCTTTGAGGAATCTCCAAATTCTTTTCCAATATAGAAAACTTCTTTTTTTTTTATCCTTTTTAATGTTATCATAAATGGAATTGGTTTTTAAACAGTTCCCATATATACTCAGCACCCAATTTCCCATATTAGCAACACCTTTTATTAGTAGAGTACGTTTTTTACAATTAATGAATTGATATGGATACATTATTATAACAAGTCCATATTTTCTTCAGATTTTCTTAGTTTTTGCTTAATGTTCATTTTCTGTTTCAGGATACCACATTACATTTAGTTGTCATGTGTTCTTAGACTCCTCTTGCCTATGACAGTTTCTCAGACTTTCCTTGTTTTTGATGACCTCAGTAGTTTTAAGGAGTCCTGGTTAGGTATTTTGTAGAATGTCTCTCAACTGGGACTTGCCTGATGTTTTTTTCATGATTAGACTGAGATTGTGGATGTTGGGTAGAGGAAGACCACAGAGGTAAAGTGCCATTCTCATCATATTATACAGGTTAAGTATCTCAAATGCTTGGGAAAAGAAGTGTTTCTGATTTTGGATTTTTTTAGACTTTGAAATATTTGCATATACATAATGAGATATCTTGGGGATGAGACTCAAGTGTAAATATGAAGTTCATTTATGTTTCATATGCACATTGTACACATAGGTTGAAGGTAATTTCATACAATATTTTGAATAATTTTGTGCATGCAGCAGACTTTGTGTATATTAAGCCATAAGAAAACAAAGGTGTCACTATCTCATGTCAGTGCTCAAAAAGTTTCAGATTTTGGAGCATTCTGGATTTGGGATATTTGGATTAGGGATGCTCAACCTATATCAACATTAGTTATCTCTGTTGATGTTGACCGTGCCCATCTTCTTTTTGTGTATTTTTAAAAAGATAATTTGCTCATTTAAAGGCCATTCTCATTTGGATGCCAAATATTTAAGCAGATATACTCATGTGTGGGACGATCTGCTCTAGACCAGCTTTCCCACTGTTTCATTATATACATCATCAAGTGGCACTGCTAAGATGAAGCTAGGTAAGGGTCAACCTGGTGATTTAATTCAAAGCTTTTAATACACTTAAGAAAGCATTCTAACCTGGGGTGGTGGTATAGAGTGAAAGTATGGGTTGAATTTAATGCTTTAGAAAAGGGTCCTGTGAGAAGTAGACAGTGGTCAGAATCCGAACACATGGACTCTTCATCCTGGAAGTAATCTATTTTCAGATAGAAATACAGTACCAGACTACAAGCCACTGCAGAATTCCACTTGTACAAATTGGGAGAATAGACTATATTGAAGAAAACAAAATTAGCTCTCTCACACGCACATGTGTTCTCAGGACTAACACCTGGTAGTGCAATTCGGACCTAAGGCAGCAAGACTAATTTTAGAATCCATTGCCTAAAATGCAGTAGCTTCCCTGGACAGGACAAGGCTTGGCTAGACTAGCAGAGAGACGACCTTGTGATCCCAGCTAAGCCTTTGAAGAAGGAATGGGCTGGTATCAGTGTAGTGTCAATCAAATGAACACTCTGCTCATTCATTCACATGAGAAAAAATTAAAGGACGAGGTGCCCACTGTTGTACAGAGTCAGTAGCATGCCTGGACTTAGAACTCAGAACCCCCAATTTTCCTATTCCTTATTCCTTTCTTTATCTTTTAATGGTTTTAAAAAATATCCTTAAATATTATTTATATTTTTCTTTCATTTCTTAACTTTAAGTTATATATATTTTATGTAGATATTAACTGATTATTTTTGGACCAAATCATATAAGAGCTTTGTTAGATTTTGTTGCTGCTTATGTTAGGTCCCAGATTTCCCAATTAAGCATTAGTTTATTTTCATTGATGATGAAAGGTAAAGCTAAGATTTGGTTTATTTTTGTTGGTTGTGCAAGAGGGAAAAATAGTCTGCACTGATTTTTATATCATGAAGTTATACTTAGAGAATTATCTCTTTTTTATTTTTAAATAAGTTTTATTTTATATATTTAAGGTATAAAATATGATGTTACAGGTACATATAGATAGTAAAAAGCAGATTGACATATCCAACACTCACATAGTTGCCCCGCTGTTTTCCTTCTCCCCATTCTAGACCAGGCAATATTTAGCATTTAGAAGCCAGGAACTTAAATCTCCCAAGAGAACTAGGCTATCGTTCATATGTGTTACACTTTGACAATAGCCCTGATCTCAGGAAAGACTGATTCAGGGGTGGAGAACCTGCAGCCTTAGGGTCACATGTGGCCTATTGCATCCTTGAGTGTGGACTTTTGACTGAATCCAAATTTTACAGAACAAATCTTTTTGATAAAGGATTCCCCTACGTTATTTTTTAATTTAATTGACACATTAATTGTACATATTTACAGGGTACATAGTGATGTTTCATTACATGCAATGTGTACTGATCAAATCATGGTTATTAGCATATCCATCACCTCAAACATTTATTATTTCTTTGTTTCAGAAACATTCAATATCCTCCTTTAGCTATCCTCCTTCTAGCTATCTCCTATCTAACTGTAATTTTGTATCTTTTTTTCTTCTTTATTGAAGTATACTTTACCTATCATGCCTTTACTCCATTTTAAGTGTACAATTAAATGATTATTAGTGAATTTACCAAGATGTACAGTTAATCACATACATCAGTTTTAGAGGATTTCCTTCCCCCTATTGAGACCCCTAATTCCCTTCCCCAACTACTTTTCAAGCATGCCCCTCCCCTCCACAGTGCCCACCACATCGCTCAGACGTGGGCCTACCCCCAACTCCCTGAATCCCTAGTGAACACCACCACCATTTGAGCCCCATAGTGTTAATCAGTCAGTACCAATTTGATGGCGAGTACATGTGGGGTCCGTTCTTCCAGTCTTGTGTCACCTCACTTTGAATAATGGGCTTAAGCTTAATCCAGCATAGTATAAGTGGTGCTAGCTCACTGTCGTTTCTTAAAATTGAGTAATATTCCATTGTAAACATATACCAAATTTTAATAATCCACTCATGCATTGACGGGCACTTGGGTTGTTTCCATGACCTAGCAATAGTGAACTGTGCTGCCATAAACATTCGGGTGCAGATGTCTTTATAATAGAATGTCTTATGCTCTTTTGGGTAGACTATTGAGAATTATCTCTCTTAAAGACAGAAGAACATGTATTTTTTTGTCTTTACACACAAAGCAAATTAGATATTAGAGCTCTTTGAGGGAAAAATATGAAATATATACTGGTGGAGTGATAATTGATGAATTTTTTTTATTCATTCAAAGCTAGTTGTAAGTGAGCTAATATCTTTTCTTCTGTTTCTGTCTTACAAGTTTGTAACTTTGATTATTCTAATTTTTTTTTTACTGAAATGAACTGTAGCATCCAAATGTCATGAATTTAAACTTTATTAAAATTGGTTTTCTTCACAGGACTCTTATTAGCTTCTTATGGTTTACTCTTTCCAGCCCACAGCCTAGATGTTCTTTTAACACACTGTACTTTAGGTTTAAAATGATCTAATAAAATGGTACTGCTAAATATGTGACCCAAAGCAAAGTTGACTTTTGAAGAAGAATTCACTTTCAATGAATATTTTAAAAAGTAGGCCTTCCTGATTATTCTAGGCATAATAGCAGAAGATATCATCTCAGTCTAAATATAAATAACCCCTATGTGACAACACAGTTAAAACCCTTAGGGTTATGAAATGTGTAATTATAATAGAACTTCTACTGAGGAGCATTTAAGCCAAGGAAGGGATGACGCTATTTTCACTGCCCACCAACCAAGGATAATTTGCAATAACACACCTCGGGTACACAAATAGATGTGCAGTGCACATGGATAACAAACACACTTCAGCAAGAGATTGCAATGAATACAGAATGAGCTTAGAAGGAGGCTAGGAAACTTGAAATGTTCACACATAACTTGCCACCTTTAAAAAAAACTAAACCAAAACAAAAGTCCATAAACTCTTCCAAGAGTAATGGTGAGAAATGAAATGTTTGAGCCACTGAATAATGAAGTCTTCATGATAGCTTCAGTTCACGAAACAAAATGTCTTATGTCATCATCACCCTAAGATACAAACATCTTCAAGATTGAGAAAAAAAACCAAAATAACTTCCAGTTTTCAAGTGACAAAAGAAAATGTAGAAAAAGGAGATATATGTCCTTAACTCATCACTGTGTTGAATATAAGTGCACACTACCATGATTACTGTTGTATTCTGAGTATATCTACCGTATTCGGTGTATAATAGCACTTAGTATGTTTTTGTTGAATGGCTTCAGAAGGAAAATATCAATAGAGAACAAATTATGGCAGTATGTTAGAAATTCATAGGTTGATTCAAGATATCACTATAGCTCAAGCTGTCAATTTCTTTTTTCTCCCAAACAACTAGCAAGTAGAGTAATTTTGTCTCCTTGTCCTTGGTCAGATGTGCTAAGGACTGAATCTAGGAAAACATGAGAAGAGTAGGTGAATAAATATGTGGTCAGGATGATTGACAATGAAAATCAGCTTGTAATCATTTTTTTCAGTAGGAGTTATTAATAAATAAAAACAGAAAGGAAAGAATATAGTTAATAAGAGGATATAAAAGATTATTCTTAAAACACATAATAGTAGAATTATAGGGATATGAAAGAATCAAAGAGGTCACTACAAAGGAAAAGTGATTGAGAAGGGGTAGTTGTTTTAGTAATTAAAAAGTTATGAAAGGTCATATCAAGCATTTTCATAACTTACATAAGAAATTCTCATTTTACTGAAAGTAAAGGAAACTGATTGGACATAACATAAAAATTATTGGTCTACTTTGTTATTGAAAACTGTAACTTTTTCATCCCCATATAATTGTCATAGAATATACCTTAAAAATTATTTTATGAGAAATATGCAGTTAATCTGAGCAATGTGGTGGGCACTGTGGAGGGGTGGGATATGCTTGAAAAGTAGTTGGGGAGCGGAATTAGGGGTCTCAATAGGGGAAAGGAATGCATCAAAAACTGATTCATGTGATTAACTGTACACCTCGGTAAATTCACTGAAAATCATTTAATTGTACACTTAAAATGAAGTGTTGGTTGTACATAGATACAGTTGGAGCACTATATATGTACTCTCTGGACTACTTTGACAGAGTAGGTTTTTGAATGTAATAAGTCAACTTGAGTGGTAATATATTTTGGGAAATCAGCTCACTACAAATTGTGACTGTAAACATTGTACTGTAAATGCTTTGTAGTTTTCCCCGAATAAAAAAAATATATATTGTCATATCACACATGTAAGCATTTCTGCAAAATAAACTACTTAAAGTAGAAAAATAAAAAAGGCATACTTTTAAAATTCCCAGATCTTATTTCAAGAGTTGTTACACGTGGTTCTCCTTTTACTGAAACATATTTGACAGCCACGTATTAGCAATGACTAGGGGAAATTTGGTTAGTTAATTCCGTGTTTACTGCAAAACAATGTATTCCAAATATGATATATTAAAGTGGATGCTTATTCTAGGAGTGTCTTAATAACTAGTAGAAAACATAATTTATATAGATACTTTTTGGACTTTCCCATACTTCAGTGTTCATGGTGTCAGGGTGTTTATGCAGTTCATTTAAATTATTTTTTAAAACTTGGGACATGTTATGCTGTATTAATCAATATAGTTAACGTTTGCAGTTTTAGTAAAATATTGAAAAATTAAAATAAGCAATGATATTTTCAACAAAACATTATCAGCTCTTTTAAGGAAACAAATCTAGTATTTTGATCAAAACTTATTTAGTTTTAGAGACTTTGAATGTAGATTTAAGATGATCAAGTATTAGGTATTCTTTGAGATATATTAGAGATTAAATAATTGTATTTACTTGAAACTTGTACTAGCCTGTGAAAGTAGGCAGAGTTCATTGTAAGAAGCAAAGTATTTGATTAAAACACCTTCATACCAAACACAACGCATCAGTGCTTATAAGTATTCATAACAGCTCAGCTTAGCTCATACTTTAAAGTAAATATTAAGGGGAGTTTATTTTAAATTATATTGTAAAGTAGGAAGATGGTTTTATAGGGCTTGTTTCTTTAGTATTATCTTGTATTTATTTTTTAAAAACGTGGCATACTAGCTAATTCATATACTGTTATACTTTAATATTGATACCCCAACAAACTGGACCATGGGGAATTTAGGACATATTATTTTTGACTTCGACAACTTATCAAATACGAGAATGCTGTCTAAATCAATGAATAGTTGCTTGAAGCAAAAACCGAGGACTGTTAACACCTGACTGATAACCCAGATCCGTAAGTGTTTTGAAAAACAGCTTGTTCCCTTTTACTAATATTATAAATATGGTACAACAAACAATTAGTCTAGAGATACTATTTTATGGAGAATGACGAAGTTGAGAGAAAACCGTTTTCTTTTTTCATCAAGCCTAATAGCATATACAAATGAGGTGATCCACAAATAATTATTTCCAGATGCCTGTATATTCTTAGTATTCAAAGTCTATGTGAGAATTGGAGGGTATAAAAAACTGCATGTGGATATAGGTATTGATATAGATGGATACAGATACGTATATCTCTATATCTATTTATCTATCATTCAAGCTGCCTTGAAAGTTTACGACCTCACTTGAAGAATAGCTTTGGGTATGTTGTGAATTCCTAATGATGATGAACAGATGGGATTGATTGCTAGCTCAGTGTGAGTCAGGAAGAAAGTGCCTGCAGATATTCCAGCCTGGTATGGAACAGCCATTCCAGCCCAATAGCCCAGGCTTATCAGGGTGAAAGAACCCGGGTGAACACAAGGCAAAGTTTGTGCAAAAGAAGTGAAATCAGCGTACTAATTACTTGATTACTGAAAGGAAAATACTACTTACAGAGGGAGATGCTTTTAAGTGAACTAAAAAACAGAGACATACTGGTCTCGGTAGGCCTCAATGAAAAATTTGCAAGATTTGTTTTACTGGAGATGCCCAGTAGTAGTTTATGTTCTAGGAGGCCTTTCTTACACAAAGTCAGTTCCCCTGTTATTTTTATTTATTTATTTTTTTAAGACACAGGGGTCTCGCTCTTGCACAGGCTGGTCTCGAACTCCTGAGTTCAAGCGATCCTCCTGCCTTGTCCTCCCAGAGTGCTAGGATTACAGGCGTGAGCCATCGTGCCCAGCCTCCTCTTTTATTGTTAGACCCACTACATTGCCTAAGAAAGAAATGTACCAGTCAAATGGCAAATCAGAATCAAATACCCATACAGTGCACAGTGGGAAAAATTATTTAAATACCTACAAATGTAGTAAATAGGCTGCTTGGAAATCTTATTCTGGTATCCTTAACCTCTGAGGAAGATAAGCAAATTATTATTGTGAAATAATGAAGGACAGAAAGATCTTAATTGTCATCTGAGGATGGTTAGAAGAATGGACTGTTGACTCATTTCGGTGTACGTTTTTACAACACTTCAGGTGCTTAGGAATGCATGGTGTGTAAAAGCCGTTATTCAGTTAATGAGATGCTAAACTACAATTTGCGTTGAAATTGTCCAGTGTTGCTTTTCATTAAAAAGATAATGACTTCAAAGATACTTTAGGTGTTGCTACAAGATGCTGTTTTCATTCCATTTTTATTTAACAAATTGGGTCACATTGTATTACAAGATAATCTGTCCTATAATATGCCGATGTTGCTTGATTTTGCAACACTGAAATGATGAAACGTGATAGCCCCTTTGCACTTGGCATGCAATCTCAGCATAGTGCCGTGCTGAAGCAAGCCAGCGTACCTTTCTGTGATAACCTACATTTTGCTTTAAGGCACTTTCGTGTATATTAAACTGAGCTCTTGGAAGGCAAAACATCTGCAACCATTCAACATACTAAAGCAGATAATGTAACAAAGTCTGATGGGTTAGAATTCTTATACTCTCTTGGATTTGTTGGCATTGCAAACTAGCTGAGGATGTGATCTCCATAAAACTCATTAGCTAGAGGTAGGCAGCACCTGGCAGTTGCTGAAGTGCTAATGGTGACTCCAAAAGTAGCAGACTTTCTTTGGATGCATATATAACCAGGCTGCAGGGCAATTTTCTAATTGCCAGGCCCCCTGGTACCCATCTCTCTACCTAGAGTCTAGATCTCTCAATTTCCCTCCCACTACAAAGTTGTGAGACTACCATGGAGAAAAGACAATTCATAAATGTTCTCCTACAATCAGAATTCCCAACACTGATGAAAGTGTTGTAAAATTGGTCAACACTTTTTTTTAGTTTTTTTTTTGACAGTAAAAACTGCCTTACAGAAATACGTTGAGAAATATGTGTCTTTCCCTTTGAAAGCAGCCATAGACAACATATAAATGAATGAGTCTGGTTGTGCTACAATAAAACTTTACTTATAAAAACAGGGAATGGCCCACAGCCTATAGTTTGCTGACTCATTCTCTAAGGTTATGTAAAAGTTAATGTTTTGATCCACTGATCCTCTTGCTTAGTATCCTAAGCAAGTCGTAAGTCAGATATTTGTAAAAATAATTTTTTAAAAAATATTTGTGCCCTAGTGTTCATTGCAGCATTACCCATAACCAATGTTACCATAATGGGTAACATTGCAATTTGCCTTGTAAAGGAAATAATCAAGGGTATTAACTAGAGGTAACATTATGCATCTGCCTAAACATAATTATTAAAAGTGTAAATAATATTGAAATATCTTTGCAATATAAGATTAAGTGAAAAATCTAGGCTACAAAAATTTGTATGCATTAGGACAGAAATTAAATAGGAACATACATAACAAGTTCAGAATGTAAATAAAAGTTAACTTATTCAAAATGTATACATTTAAGACAGAGGGAAATCACTGGGGTATATCTATGCATGAAATCAACAAACGGCCTCTTCTTAAGCATCTTTTATGCGAAAGTCATTGTGTTGGGCATTGGGCTGCAGAAATAAGTGACAGCTCTCCCCAGAAAGAACCTTACAAACAGTGAAACATAAAGGAGAGGATGAAATCACGGCACATCTGCCAGTGGATAATGAAGAAGGAGATTCCAAGGGAGTGGTAAAGGCATGAAGATCAGAAGAATTTGCAATAAAGGAAGTAAGCAGGCTAATGGGGAGAGATGAGGCCAAACAGGCCAGATCATGGAGAGCTTGATATGACGTGCTAAGGAGATTAGACTTTATCCAGAAAACAATATGAATAAGTAGGCTGCATTAAAGGGATTTAAATTCCAAGTCAAATAATCCCTTAAAAAACAGTTTGGTAATAATATGAAAGATCTACTAAGTAAAGCAAGGACAAGAGATAGGAAACAATTATGAGAAATATTGCAAAAAAAAAAAGTGGCATTAGAGAATCAGAGGTTTGAATCCTAGATCCTCATCTTACCAATTGTGTGAACTTCAGCAAGTTTATTAGCCTTTCTGAGTCTCCTGCGCATTATTTGTAAAGTAAGAATAGTAATACCCTCCTTGACAGAGTGTTATAAAAATTATGAAAAATAATGTTTATAAAAATCACTAGCACAATGCATGTTTTAAAGAATAAACATATAATTGGAAGTTGTTATCATTTATTGTAATAATACTGTTAGAAGTATTGGAGGCCCAAATAAAATGAATTTATGAATAATGGAGAAAAAGCAAGTATAGAAAGATTAAGACCCCCAGATAGGTAAAGGAAAAGGAGATATCAAAAATAACCTTTTGGAGGAGTATATCATTAATCTAGTGTGGAATTAAAGAAAAGAAGCCAATTTTGGAGTTAGAGGGATAAGAATGTAGATGCCATTGGAAAATCATTGAAATAATTGAGGTATAAAAATATTGGAGTCTGACTCAACATTGAAGTGAAAATGAGAAAAATGTGACTTCATTGGCGTTGGCTGATACAGAAAGTGAAAGACATTGTGCTGTTGTGAGCAGGGCTTATAGGTGCGGGAAAACATTAAATGAAGAAGAAAGAGGAGAAAATATATCCCAATTTATGACTTGAGGAGAACAGTAGAGATCTGGCCTGCCATTGTTTGTATACGTCCTTGGGAGACAACTTTCTACTCAATCATTAGTGTGCAATCCATTTTGGCATGAAAGATATAGCTACCATTGATGTAAAATTCTTCATATTTTTTAAGGAATTCAAAGGCACTGGAAAATCAAGGAAATAAATTTCTAATAACAGATGCAATTTGATCCTAATTTGTTCGCTGATATTATTGATTGGCAATGCTAGTTTCCTCCCAGATTTCAATTTTGTTCCCTTTAGTTGCTGTCAGAGCAGAGATGGCATGTGGGCACATCTGCAGGCCCCCGCTTCTATTTTGTTCTTTGTCCTATCTAATCTGGAATGCCTCTCCACATTCCTCATCATTGTGCACTATTTTTTCGTGTTCAATGAGTAATTGCTCTGTAAATAGCTTGCTAATTTCATATTCTTGTCTATGACATGGTAGCATGTCAAAGAGGCTTCTGAATCTGTAAACAAATTATACCTATTGCTTTACCTCTGTCAGGAACTCATGGACTCTCTTGCCTGATGAAAGTTAATTGGTTTGTTAAGCCAAACACTCATCTTTCTTTTTATTAATCCATGCTAACTTCTTTCCATACCATTCTGTACTTACTTAAATGTGCCCCCATTTTTTATAATCATTTAATCCAATATATTTCCTCTCACTAGAGCTACCAGTTTTCCTCTTATAAGACTTATAAGTCTTAATACCTACTGAGCTTCTGTCCATAAGAACACATGTGCTGAATCTTGTTCAATTTGATATTTATATCGAATTTTAGCAAATGAATTTGCCAAAAATTAAAAAAATGTGATTCCATATAGTTTTATCTATCAAATTATCTAGTTATAAGTGAATAAAGTTCATGTGTGAAACTGAAAAATACAATTAGGCACTTATACATCTCTTTGCAATGAAAGAAGAAAAGATAGGGAGGTTCTGAAAAGACAATTTTAATGCATATCTGCCCAAAAGTTATGTAATATTATATTAAATCATGCTATTTGGCAGAAACATCACGTCAACATCTTCATCAGAATGTCCCTACAATGATCAATTAACAAAAAATGTGACTTCTAGATATATATTATCTTAGTTATTTTAAATATTAAAGTCATACTTTCTAGACACCATAATTTTTATTAGACTATCATTTTAACTAATGAAATAGGATTAAATATACCATTAATCCAAAATTATGACATTATGAAGTGATCAAATGTTGAGAAGCTGTATTAAGCTTTCTATCCAGTGTGAATTATATCTATAAAATGATATTTTGGTCATTTAGGACCAGAAAGCAGATCTAAATAGCATAGAGCTTGTAATAAATTATGGCTGAAATGAGGAATTCTGAACAATGGAGTAAAATGGAACAGTAAAATATGTATTTCATGATTGACAGGAAATCAATGAAGAACAGACTTGGCCATTTGGCAGTATGCTGAAGAATTATAAATTTTAGTAGAAACAGTACAATGTTAACTCTATTCATTTCACAAATTATGTGTCATTTATTTAATTATATTAATTCAGCATCTATTTCACACAAAATACTATGCTAGTTATTGGGTAGGAGAAGAAATATTTTCTCTACTTTTAAGTAGAGGCAGGAACGTTCACAAATAAAATACAGATGTTGACAAAGAGCAGAACGAAGAGAGCTGAATATGGTCTAAAAATACGTCCTAAAAATGGATGTGGTCAGTTTCACAGTTTCAAAATAGAGCATAGACATTGTGGTTTGAAAGAGTTGCTATTAAATCCTAATCCAGCAAGTGGATTGCAGGTAGAATATTTCCTCAAATCTGAAACCAGAACACTATCAGTTCCTTTAGCTTTTTACTAATTGCTAGATGTTAAATTATTGGCCAGACCCCAAAATTCTATCACAGGTAGCTTCAAATTTCATTTTAACCCAAAAAATAATAAAACAAATAGTATTCATAAAAATTAATGAGGACAAAACATCTAGATGACATTTTTAAGGAAGAAGGTGAAAGAAAAATACATATTCATATAGCCTTTGTTAATATTCCCTTATTCACACAAAAGGAAAAAATGACAGCCATCATGAATAACACATGTTAGTGTTCTGATATGTTTTATCATAAATTATAGTGAAAGGAATTAAAAAGGATAAATCAGTGTTTATGCCTTTGATGTCAGGCATTATCAATTTTTAATAAATCTTAGAAGAATTTGGTTGGAATAGTACATGATTCTTTCTCACATATTCATCTGAGAAAGATTATTATCCATATTTTTTTTATTTATTTGCAAAATATGTGTTTGTTTAGTGTATATTAGATGCCAGAAACTTTGCTGGGCAGTGGGAATACGTTAGTCTGCAGTATGACTATTTTAACGGGGAAACAACAGAAGATGACAAAAATCAATGACAGAACTCGGGAGCTGAATGGTGACTGGAAACGAAGAGGAGAAATACTACCTTAAAGGAAAATTGTCAAACATAGAATAGTTAAAACAAGCCATAAATTAAATAAATTCCACGTGTGTAGGGTGGCACTAGGGTATCAGAGGAAGTCAAAATCGTCTAAATAAAGGGAAGTACTAATTTTATTGCTTTCAGCCTGAATACAGATAAGTGGAGTAGTGTGTTCATTCTGGGCCTTACTATTTAATAAGTATGTACATCAGTAAACTCCATTGTAGTCACCAAAAGACACTCTAGTGAAGATCTTGAATTCTTTCCAGGACTCAAAGGGTGAGCCCCCAATGTTACAGAAATATTTAATCTGAATAGAAGACCCATGGGAGTGGTAAAGGTTTCCTGAGCATAAACATGTCCAAAACTGAGGAAGTTATGGTTTTTTTGATTCTAACAAGTAGATTTTATGAGTTCCAGTCACAGGGAGCATCAGCTCATTTGTTGATTTAGCTCCCAAATCTACAAACATAACAGCATCGTCCCAGTAAGTCTTCAGGTAATGTGTTTTAGGCCCATCAGACAACAGTCTTGTGGGAGTCACTCGGCCCGAGGAACTACTGAATTACCTGGATGAGTAACATTAAGGGATGTTAGGATGGATGTATTAGTCAAGAAAAACATAGGACTTCTGCTTTGGAGCACCAGAAGGGCTTATAAAAACTTGACCTGGCAGGCCCAGCTGAAGTTGGGATCTGTTGGCCAACTCCCTTTGAGTTCATCAATACTACACCTATCTAAAAGTGAAAGACAAAGAGAAAATATAATAAGAAAAATAATTTCTTCATATATGTACCAATGAAAATGGATTATTCCGGCAAAAACAACAAAAAATCTATTCAGATAAAATCGGGGTTGGATAAAGTGTTCTGTCTCCATTGAAAAATAACCTGTTCTAAATGACAAGTTTGGAGGTCAGTGGCGGTGATAATGCTTCTAAAAATGAAATTACCCAATATGGAAGTCCTAAGCCAGAAACCACAAAACTTAAGGTCCTTGGTCAATGTTTACTCTCAGCAGGGCAGTTACTGAAAGTGAAAGATAAGTCGCCCACCTCACACACAAAAACAGCCCAGTAGGTAGATGATTCTGGGTATGGAAATTGTTTGTGAGTTAAACCCTCCTGCTACTGCTTCCTGGGTGACAGGAAGGTCAATGGGAACAAGTCAGCGACAGGGCATGCTGCCTAGGACACTCTACTTTCCTAAGCGAGTGGAGGATGGGGTGGTGTTGGTGCTTCCTGCAGGCTCAGAACAGGTAGCTGGAGCAAAGTAAACAAGGGAGAGGGTAGCAGGCCTCATGCTCAGCAAGATAGCAGGGGGCCGAGTCTGTCAGATCCTTGCAGAATTTTGTAAGGATTATAACTCTAACTCTGAGAACATTTGGGGAGTTTGAGCAGAACTATGCTATAACCCCTAATAAAACAGAATCGCGCCTGCTGCTCTGCTGGGAATAGAGCACAGGAAGCAAGAGTGGAGGCTGGGAGAACATCAGGAGGCTCCAGCGGTAATGACGGTGATGCTGCAAAACTCGTTCTGGGAGGAGTAGAGATACATCAGTGTGGTCTAGTTCTGGATATATGTCAAGGCAGAGTCAAACCAATTTTCTAATAAGTTAGATGTGAAATATAGAGAAAGAGAAGGACAAAGGGGATTCTAAGGACTTGGATCTAACCAAATGAAGGACACACTTGTCACTAATAGATGACAAAGACTAGAACAGAGCATATTTACTGGGATACAGTTGGAAGTTCAATTTTAGACATCTCGGATGTGAGATGTTTATTAAACATCCAGTGGGGGATATTGAGTAGGTGGTTAAGTATACAAGACTGGGATTGAGGGTAGAGTCCCAAAATGGGATATAAACTTGGTGCCATCAGACATAGACTGTATTTAAAGCCACAAGATTACATGTGATCCCCAAAGAATAAGCGTTTCATACAAATAGCTTGAAGTACTAATGCCTGGGGCCCTGCGAGAACAAGAGGTTTGGAAAGTAGACTGAGCTGCTAGTGAGGCAACAGGAAATCCCAGAGAAGTGGTGAGGAGACAAAGGGTCTCTGGAAAGAGGGGGTGATCACAGGAGGCAGCAGCAAATTTACAATTTTAAATTGAAGTATTACAAGATATAGTGAGATAATTTCATATTCACTATAAAAGTTTATTGATATGGAGGAAAAAGCATAGATTTTGCATTCAGACCTATGTAAATACAAACCTCCCCTCTGCCACTCACAGTGTGATTTTGGGCAAACTGCAAACCCTGTTTATACCTCAGATTCCTGAGGAAAACACATCCATCAGTCTTCCCCTGAAGTTGTTCATCAGTTTCCTATATATTAGTGGCTAAAACAGATGAAAGTATTGTTCAATAGCTATGTAGACTTTTAAAATGTTTACTTTTATCTCTAAGTAAGTCCAGATATTTTCCTCCAATAAAAGTGGAATAGTATTAATGAACAGAGGTCACCTTAAGAAAGCCACACATTTTGACCTTTTTTTCCTCTCTGGTTTGGTCTGTGTATATTCTATTTAATTATATTTTGGCTGCAAGTTATTTACAGCGGTCATATGCAAAAACGAGTGTTCTATGAGTGCTAAGATATGCATCTTTGTCACTATAACAGGTGGTTTTAAAATTCAGTGTGTCTACCTATCTACATGAAATGGGATAGGGAAAAAAGCATGACTGAAAGACTGGAAACAGGGGCTGTATTTACAAGTTGACCTAATTTGCCATTGGAAAGTGGCAAGATGGCTTTGCAACTGACGGTTGAGCCCCAGACTCATGACTTAAATTTCTGTGGCAACGGTGACAACCAAGGGCATAGCCAACAAGAGGAGAGTTTTTTGGGAGATGAGAACTCACCACAATTATACCTTTTCAGTTGCGTGAAGCCAATTATTACATACTGGTAAACTATCAGTTAAGATTTTCAGTTTTATGTCCATATTAACTCTTGAAACTCATATTTTCCTCAAACTCAGGGAAAAGTAGAACCTGTTCCTACTGAAAGAGCAAGTCCTTACCATTCAGGAGTTTAACAACTGATGATTTTCCTAATGAGGAAAGGACTCTCCATGATCTTAATAATAATGTAGATTTGGGGTCAGAGGAATAAATGTCTTATATGGACAGCAAGCATGACATCCATCAGGCCAAAACTAGAGCTGAGTAATCAGCAGGTCAGGGCAGCATTGATAGCATACCTGAGAGAGAAGTATATTAGCCCAAGTCAATGGCCCTCATTTCATTCAATAGGTGAAGCCACTAGAATGGTACTAGAGTCACCAAAACAGTGAAGCTTCCTCTGGTCAACTCTGTAAGAGGAGAACATTAATAGAACTCAAGGATATTAGTCAGCTATTGTTGAACTATGCTTCAAAGAGAGAACCAAAGACATGAGAGCGTCAATAATTCTATTGTTGGACACTCATATTTAATTGCTTTTTTCTGTGGTTCTTAAAAATGCAGGTTGGGAAACCCCATGTTATATCAGTACAAACAATTGTATTAGCATCTCACTTTTTTTGCTATGTGTCTCTGAAGGCATCCCCAAAACTATAAAGCCAATGATCCATTTCTCTGGCTCTAAATAAAATCAGCTAAATCATTTCAAACAAAATGTAAATATATTCTAAAAAGACCCCCAAGTAAACCATTTCATCCTAAGCAACTATGATTCAATTTCATTTTCATGTAATCAAAACTTAATAAATATTGAATGACAAACTGAACACATTCATAACCAACAAGCATCAACATCAAAAAAAGTTTCCTCATTGTTACTCTGGGTCCTTCCTATTTTATTTCCTCTTATTGTGATCTTGGCAAATGTGGAGAATACCTAGCCATCCATCTTTGTGCCATATATGTTCTGTACATGAAGTCTATTATAAAATTTCCTTCATGATCCTCAAACCCACTTAGCCTTCTCCTCTGCGGGATAAATAATTCATCTTCCTTTTTTATTTCAGTCCTGAGTTTCTTGCATTAGCCAGGAGGAGAAATGCTAAAGCCACAGGGGATTTTTAACTCAACACTCGTTTAGTATGTTAGGAGTAATGAGAAAACGGCAATAGGTATGGAGATGCCCCTACAAATACAGGATAAACAACAGAAACTTTCAAATAAATTGCTAACTTCTGAATAATTTTAAAGTTTGATATTTCTGCAAGACACAGAAAAGATGATTCTCAGTGAGGGAGAATAAAAGGTTTTATGCTTAGTCTATTTTCTTTACGTCTATGTGCTCCTATTCTATGTTTCCTCAGAAATCCTAAAATTTTCCTGTTTAAGACCCATTAACTAGGTTCAATTTATAAAATGAAAAATGCCTTGGAGTCTTCTCTGTACAAGTAGATTCTCCTCTGAAGATTAAAGAAAAGAAAAATGGTTCATAAATTCCTAATGGCCCCAGAGGAAAAAAAAAATCTTGAATTCCATTCAGAGAAGCTAAATATAAAGAATGCAAGCTATTTATCAGCCTGGCACTCACATTCTAAGGAGTGACACATACAAAGTTTTCAGTTGTGAAAAAGTTTGCAACATAATTTTGCCCAATACTCAATTCCTGTATAATATAACAGAAGGGCATCCTGAGTCAGTTTATGTCATGGAGCAGTAGCTTCAAGAGAAGTTAAATGTCTTTGCCTCCAGGAGACGGAATAAACTGCTGACATTATGAAACTGATTCCAAAGTTGATACAAGAAGGTTGGGCATCTACAACTTGATCTCTGCTGTTTCATGAAAGAGTGGCACCGTCACATTAGAATTTCACTAGACGATTCTTCAAATCTTAAGGCTTTAACCTATAATGATCTGAAGGGATTACTTCACTTCTAAGTATTTTATTTGAAACAAATGTAATATGCATAACAACCTTCATACCCTTCCAGACATATTATATAAAGATTTCTTGCCTTAAAACTTAGAAATGTCACTCAAGAGACCTGTCATTATCACCAGGAAATACACGTAATAGAATGCTATCATGTTTCTCAACCCAAGTTCTTAATAGTGTTCTATTGACCCAAATGGTATGTATGTATCTCAATTTTAATTTTATGTCTTAATATACAGCCTGACTTAATGAACCAGACTCTACCAAGGTTTTGAGGAAAGGGAGCAGCAGGGTGAATCTCAAATTTTGCAATATTGTTACTAGTGAGAATGGATAACTGGTTTCCTGCAAAGCATGTTTTCTCTGGGGAATGCGCTCACTCTGCTTAATCAACTGGCAAACAAGACACCTAGGGTTATCTCTTTACCACCCTATCACCCCATCAATAATGTACAGACTGTCATTAAGAAGTCATTTCTCCCTTCTGGGCTGAATTTTGAGAGGTGCGTCATGTGGGAAAGATTGGAGTTATGGTGTGGAGACTACAGGTGACACTGTAATCTCATACACATGGTGTGCTGTTTCACAGACAGTCCATCAAGATACGTTCCAAGGCATGCACCAGTGCATATAAAAATATAGAGGCTGAGACCACCAAACTCATTTCATTAGGACCTTTCAAGGTTAACATTATAATCATGCTTCTGGGCATAAACTTATCGCCAGCTGAGCTCAGGAAGACATTTTGCTTCTGTGGAAAGACTGTTCCCAGTGGGTCAGTTGCATTGTAAGTGTGTGTATTATCTTTTGCAATTATTTCTTTGTGTCATGCCACAATGTCTTTCTTGTCTTTTTTTTTTTTCATTTTACCAAGAAGGCTCAAATTACCAAGCAATACTAATTTTATAATTTTAAATAATTCCAATCCAAAACTTCATTTTCTCTTCTTTTTTTATTGTTATTGTTTTCTAAATTTCCTTAATAATTAACTTTTTTTGTCTGATAACTAATGTCCATGAGAACTATATACAAGTCCCTGAATAACATTGTTTTGTTCAACATCATTTGGTTATAATGTTGATGAGAAAAACAAAATAGATTCTTGGCCAGGACCACACTCGGTGTGGAGCTTACGTGTTCTCCCCACGTCTGCATGGGTTTTCCGGGGCACTCTGGTTTCCTCCCACATCTCAGAGATGTGCAGGTTAGGTGAGTGGACGTGTCTACATTGTCCCTGTCTGGGTGAGTGTGTGGGAGTGCACGCTGTGATGGATGGCATCCTGGCACCCTGAGTGGCCAGGATGGGCTCTGGCCACCCATGACCTTGAACTGGAATAATTGGTAAATAATTACCTCACTTGTTTTGATTAATCTTTCTTAAAAGTATGTACAGCTCACATTTATTTCAATGTTTAATACTAGCAGTATTTTGGTCTTTATTCAGACGTTTGGTGATGCTTTTGTGACCATAATTATGCTATAGGAACTTAACTCTTATTTATATCAATTAGCCTATGGTACAATTGGTTTTGTTATATATCATTTCGCTTAAAATCACAGTTTCCAAGAAGTTATGGATGATGCTATGTGAGGACTTACAGTATTAGGATTCACTGTTATCATCGAATAGTAGAGTATCTGTTTGATGACGGACACCAGAAGTGCTGTCAGTGGTAGTATTGGAACTCAACAGTTTCTACTGCCTAGTGTAGTGCCTGACGTCTAACAGCAAATGCTATAGTGGATTTCTGATGGTTCTGTTCACTCACCTTTTCAACAGCACAGGACACACAGAAATGATCTTGTCACCAGCTCCTGCTGGTGGCACTTTGCTCACAGCACCAGCAAAGAAGTCCTTCTTGAATTCACATACTTCAAACATTCAACTCCCATATGTTACAGAAGTATTAAGGCAGAGAGGGGAGGAAACAGAGATTGGGTCTCCATAAACAACCAGACAGGAGGAAGAAGGAATATGAACACTATCAGCATGCCACACGGTCATCGTTCTTTTAGTAGGATTTGTCTGGAATGTCTTGCTCACATCTTCCTCCTTTTGATAGGGAGTCTCTTTCATCTCAGTATAGGATCTGAAGATTATGAGAGAAACTCAGAAAGCATGAGCCATTGTCAAGCAATGATTTCTCATCTTTCAGTAATATTATCACTGACAAGTCACAGCCCTGACATTTGATTTTTAGTCATACAGGGAATATCACCTAGATCCCCACAACCTGCCCTTGTGTTTTGACCAACTTGAAAAGTCACCTGGAACAGCATAGTTAATGACTTTTCAGCAAGATTCTATCTGCTGAGGCAGTAAAGCACTGACCCAAGCTGGCTGGGTTCAAAACCCACCTCTCCCATCTAATTAGGCAATTACTTAACTTCCCTCTGCTTCAGTTCCCAGTTCTGCCCCCTGCTGTATTTGGGGATGACCCACAGGGTCAGTGGAAGGATTGCATGAGTTAATTCAGAACAGTGCCTGACATATAGTAGATATCCAATAAGTATTTAGTGAATAAGCAAATGTAAAGTATATGTGTGTATCCCTGGCCCATATTAAAGACTCAATTATTTTGTTATTGCTTTTATCATCACTTTATTTCAGAAATATTGGCCTCATTTGGGGATAGAACCAAGAAAAACTGTCTCTCTTCTTAACAAACTCCGTCTTAGGCAGTGACTTTGTTATGCATGCCAAGAATCCTAGAATTTCAGAGTGGGACGGCACCTTTAGGGGTAGAATGTCAAATTGCCTAAAACTAATTTACTTAAAATCAATGGGCATAATGATCAATTTGCCTAACAACACATTCATCTAAAATGTTCATTTATCAAATATACTTTTCATCTGTGCTAAAATAGTGTTAGCTCAGAGGCATTTTTATAACCTTTCACCGTGACTATTTTGTCCGCTTTTGAGGGTTACCAAGCATTTCAACCCATTAAGACTAAATGTTTAAAAAATGTTTTTTAAAAAAATCAAAACATTAAATCTCAAAAATGCTTAGAGTAGCATTATATGAAAAGCTATATATATATGAAAAGCTACTATATATGAAAAGCTACGTGTATGACAGATTTTTAATAGAAATATGATTATTAGACTAATGGGTGTTTCAGGGGATACGATAGTAGGAGAATTGGTTTTAGGTGAACTGACCTCAAATCCCCTTAAGAATCGGAGTGCAAAAGCAGCGTCATCAGTTTGTACCGATGTCATTTTGCTGACTTCTCTGTAACTGGGTTCAGCCTTCTGCCAGAGCTACTGTGACAGCTTTCGACTTTAGATCCATGACAAATTTTCAGACGTGAAGCCCACCTTGATTGACTCTAGGACAAAGCTGCAAGAGCCTGTGTTTTGCACAAACTTGCTGAGGCTACAGAAACCCATTTTTCCCTGTCTATGAATGAACAACATTACACGCTATTTAATATAACAGCTTCTTTCCATTTTACCTAACTTTTGATAATGCATACTTTAAAACACCCATTTCCTTTCATAAAAGGAATCTTTATCATCAATTCTCCTTCAGAAAATAGAAAAGGTAATTAAGAGGCAGGTGGGTGGGGAGTTTGCCTAAGAAATGTAAGCATGGGAGAATAATCAAAAGGCATAGGGACATGTACGATTTCTACACAAAGGGATCCTGAGATATTTACATGTGAACTCACAATAGCTCTTCTAAAATGGTGGCCAACACACAAAAACTTTTCTTTGAAATCAGTTTTGTTCTCATTGATTCCAGCTCTTAGGTGGAAGAGTCAATTCTCTGCTTTAAAAAAATTCTTGTCCAGTTGTACAAGTATTAAAAAGGCTAAGAATTTTTGTTTAAGGAGAATGTTTAAATTTTCCTGAAGTCAAAGAACGGTAATAGAATGGCTAGGTGCCCAGCGTTTGTTTAAAGTTCTGCCTGCCTGTACAATGACGAGTGTGTCTGTCCCTTCATGTTGAAACTAGCAGTGTGGAAACTGACATCTGCCCACCAGTAACGGTGGTCATACCTCACTGCCACTCCAACTGCTCGCGGTCCGGTGCAGCCTGCCACCCTGAGCTCCAGCCAGCTGTCAGGACGGTCACAGCTGCCATCTTATTTACTGCCATAAGCTTTCTTGGCATTGTGGACTTAGACACTGCTGAGATGGCGCCTGTCATTGGCTGTAGAAGGCACAGGGACGAAAGACTCTGAGGAACCCCGGGAAGGTGCAACATGTTCAAACCACCTGACAGTGGAACCAGTCAGCACTGAAGTCTCTGAGGTTGTTCTTTGTTGACTGATAAGATTGGACAAGGCACAGTAGGCCCTCCAGAACTCCTATTCAGAGCTGTTTTAATTGAATGTGTCACTGACAAGGGACAATCACTTGGGCTGTGGCATCTTTTCCAAATGAAACAATTGTTTTAAAGTAATTGGTCTGACAAGAAGGCTGGCAGCCATTGAGGACAAGATGCATGCATTTTTACGAGGGGAGACAGAAAACATGTTCCCTGTAATTGCCAAGGCTAAGCTTTTAAACTTTTCCCTTTAACTTCTCATAAAACAAGTCCTTTAAAAACCTGATTTGAATAAATATTGCACATTTTTAGTGATACTACTTTGCTTTCTTTTTTTTCTATTCAGTCTTTTTTATTATTTTTATATCAGAATATTATGGGGGCACAAACACCTTGGTTACACATATTGCCTTTCCACCTCCCAAGTCAGAGCTACAAGTGTGCTCATCCCCCAGTACTTTGCTTCCTGTGTCTTTTACATAATAAGAGGCTCTTTTTCAGCTTGTTTAAATGATCTAGCCACAACAATTTGCAATGAATTTAATAGAAAAAAAAGAAAAGTGTTTGTGTCTGAACTTCTTTGCAGATCTCGCTGTTAGAAACTCCTGATACAAGGACTGCAATTATGCGATGTAGGACACAAGGTCAGTTACATCAGCTAGTTAGCACATATTAAGCCAAATTTCCCCAGTATGCAGGAGGGTGGCTGAGTCTGCAAGAGACAAAGCATCTAAGCGGAATTAAGCGATACAGCACCTGTACAACAATGGAATATATGGCACATTAGAAAAAGAGAAGAAATGACATGCTCTAACCCACAATTATGGTATATACTCTAGAAAAGATCATGCCCCCATTATAATGATAAAGAAAACCATTATTTTAATATTTACAAACTATTCCACATATATTAATATTACTCATTGGAGCCTCACAAATATTTTCGGTAGGAATTATCCTTACCTGTTTTATATATAACAGGAATGACGTCTCCTTATAGGACTACATCGTAGAGATGAGTATGAAAGCCACGTTTCAGCTTCACGGTATCATTTTCCCTACATTCCACAATGACTGACTTCATCTTCAACCTTCTTTTATGTTTGCCATACAGAATATATTCTTCCTATGAAATCATATAAGTTTTAAAGTTTTAACTAAAATATGTAAATAGAAGGAGAGGGGAATTTTTATCCTTCCTCTAATACCTTCATTTGTGAAGCAGAATTTTCACTATGAGTTACCAGGTACATAAAGCCATTGTAGTGATTAAATATAATATGTGTGTTCTATATGGACACAGCACAGGTTAGACACTCAGCTCTTGACATCTAATAGCTGTATGAACTTGACAAAGTTACTAACTCTCTGTGCCTTAGTTTCTTCAGGTATAAAAGGGGATTTATGCATTCATTCATTCACACATATCTTCATTCAGCAACTATTACATACCTATAACCTACAGAACACCACCTTCAGCCCTAGGAATATGATGGGTAACAAAACAAATATAATCCCTAGTTATATTACCAGGGATGACAGTTAGTTAATGAATAAATAATAGATAAATATTCATTGGGTAGCAATATTTGTAATGAAAAATAAAAAAGTTGATTGGAGGATAGAGAGTGATGGTATGGCAGGGAGAATAGTGCCATTTTAAGGAAAAAACAAATAATTCCATTAAAAAGTGGCAAACCATACGAATAGACATTTTTCAAAAGAAGATGTTCAAATGGCCAACAAACATGAAAAAATGCTCAACATCACTAATCATCAGGGAAACACAAATTAAAACCACAATGAGATATCACAGTCAGAATGGCCATTATTAAGAAGTCAAAAACCAATCGATGTTGGCACAGATGCAGTGAAAAGGGAGCTCTTATACACTGTTGGTGGGAATGTAAATCATTACAACCTCCATGGAAAATAGTAGGTAGATTTCTCAAAAAACTAAAACCTACCATTTGATCCAGCTATCCCACTACTGGGTATCTACTCAAAGGAAAAGAAGTCATTATATAAAGAAGACACATGTGCTCATGTTTATCACAGCACAATTCAAAATAGCAAAGGTATGGAATCAAACTAGTGCCTTTCAACCAATGAGTGGATTTAAAAAATATGGTGTATATATACTATGGTATACTATTCAGCCATAAAAAAATAATAAAATAATGTTTTTCATAGCAACTTGGATGGAACTGGAGGCCATTATCCTAAGTGAAGTAACTCAGGAATGTAAACCAAATACTGCATGTTCTGACTTATAAGTGGGAGCTAGGCTGTTGGGTACACAGGAGCATATGATGGACACTGAAGACTCAAAAGCAGAGAGGGTGAGAAGGGAGTGAGGGATAAAAAATTACCCATCAGGCACAATGTACTCTATTCAAGTGACAGATACACTAGAAGCCCAGACTTCACCACTATCCAAATCATCCATGTAATGAAAAGCCACCCGTACCCCTAAATCTATTGAAATAAAAAAAAAGAAAACAAAGAAAACAGATTATGATGCATCTTTTAGAAAGTAGGCATACATTTATTTTTCATAGCCAGATATTCACACATGTCTATATAGGTACCAATAGGGAAAGAAACATGTTTTCATAAAATATTTGTTAGTTCATATTCTAAAGGAGTTATTTTGGTCGAGCTGTTCCATTCACTAAAAGAAAACAGATTATGGTGCATAAATAAATGAACAATTAGAATGGTCAGTGAAGGTATCTTTTTGGAGATGACATTTAGATATTGAATTTGTTTGTGGGAGGAAACGCTGTGAACAGAATTCCAGGTGAAGGGAAGAACAAGTACAAAAGTCCTAAAGCAGGAACATCCCTGTGTGTGTTCAGAAAAGAGCAAAAAGATATGCCAAGAGAAGAGTAAAAGTAGCAGAGGAAACTTGTAGACAATAGGTCAGGGGGTGAACAGTGGTCAGCTCTGGTAAGGCCTTGGTGGTCTTCATAAAAATTTCCAATTCAGGTCTAAGAGTGGTGGGAATCAACTGGCCCCTTTGAGGCATGAGACATTACTCCACCAGTTGTAGGGAGAGTACGCTGTAGGGAAACAAGGCAAGAGCAGAGAAACTAGTTAGAAGGAAGATTCCAGTAACCCTGGAGAGGGATGATAGTGGTTTGGACAAGGGCTGTTGCTGTGGAGGTGGGAAGTAGTGCTCATATTGTTTGCTGATGAATTGGATGTAGGGTGGAAGAGAAAGATTCATCAAAGGTGCTGGCATTTGACCTAAGCTAATGGATGAAATCTGGCCCCAATCACTAAGCTAGGGTATAGTAGGAGTGAACAAGTCTTATGAGAATTAAGAGAGCCTACCTCACGGGTTTAGTGTGAAAATGAAAGCATTCAGTACGGAGCTTAGTCTACAATAAGCATTCAATAGACTTTAGGTATTGTTATGATCATTGCATCATCACTATTATTAATAATTAATCAAGTCCTATAAATTTTATTTCCTAAATAGCTGTCAGATGCCTACCTTCCTCTCCACACCCATTATTGTGCCTTGGTTTAAGCCCTCAATATCTTTTACTTAGATTCTTGCAATGACCACCTGAGTTTTCTGCCTCTAGACTAGATTATATTTAATCTATTTTCTTTACTGTGGACAGACTGATCTTTCTAACATGCAAATCTGACCATGTTTCTTCCTAGCTTAAACACATCAGTGGTTCTCCAGGGCCTACAGAATAAAGCTGTAACTACCTAACAGTCTAGTACAGGGGAGGGGAACCTCTCCTTCTAGTTCCTTAAGCGTGGCCTTTTGACTGAATCCAAATTTTACAGAACAAATCCTTATATTTTTATTAATACATTGTTGTTCATCTTTTGTTTTTATTTTATTTTTAAAGTGAACATATTTAAAGTACCAAAGAATAAAATAAGTTTCAATGAAATAACCCCCCCAGACTGACCAGCACAATTAGAACATTAGTATAAGCCATAAGGTCTAAATTGACAGCTGCTATGCTCATTATTTAGTTCTAACTTTCACCAGCTGACTGGTGCCACTATCACAAGAGGCTGGTTGGCAAGAGTTTATGCGGGCCAGTATGCCAGTGTGTTATCAGCTTTTGACAACAGTGCACTATGTTTCCATTTGAAGTGGAATTTGTGAATAGTTGCACAATTCAACAGTATTCTTTAATTCTGTCTGCTTAAAAGCCCACCATGTCAAAGAAGACCAAGAGAACACCAAAGGAAGAAAACAGATTTTTATATGAGGATTGGGAATTGCAATATTATCTTATTTCTGCTGAAGATAAGATGATAAAATGCAATATAAACAATAAAGAAATTCAATGCATTATAACATTCATAAGGACCACAAATATTTTAAATTAGAGGGAGAGGTATGAAAGGTTGTATTACAGACATTAAAAAATGAAAAGTAAAAGCAAAGACAATTAATTCTTTCAACCAGCAATAAGACCTAGAAATAATGTTACTGAAGCAATTCATAAAGTAGCTTATATACTCGGGGGGGGGGGAAGGGAAGCCTTTCAGTGATATAGAAATTGTGAAAGAATGCATTGTCGAAGTTGTATGATGCTTAGACTCTGATAACGTTTCAAAGTACAAACAACTGCCTCTTTCAAAGGGAACTGTAACTGATCACCAGCATGAATTGGCCTTCAACTTAACAGAACAACTTCATGCAATAGTTCAAAAAGAAAATACATATTATTCAATCACTTTGGGGGAATCAACTGATACTACTGACTCTGTAGATTTTATGCTCCATTCAGGTCATAACAGAAGGTTTTCTTTGCTACTAAGAGTTATTATAATACCTTTGGGCACTCTTGCAAAATGAACAAGGGGAATAGAGATCTTCAACAACTTTCAAGATAAATGCCGTGAAGTTGGACTGAATTTGGTAAATTTAGTGACTGTACATATAGATGGTGCACCTTTCATGACAGGAAAACATGAAAGGTTTATGCACAGATAAAAAAGTATTAACAGATCCAGATGTTCTTATTTCTTTTCATTGTATCTTGCATTGGCAAAAACCTCTGTGCTAAAGTTGCTATTTTAAGAGACACTTTGCAACAAATTGTAAGTATTATTAACAACATTCATGCAAATGCAACAGTATCACAGTATCATCAGTTTAGTAACATGCTAAAGTTGAATGATGAGGTAGGTATTCAGTATGGATTTGCCATATCATTTTAAAGTGTGTTGGCTATCGCAGGGACAGGTGTTAGCCAAAATCTTATCTCTGAGAGGACAGATAGTTAAATTTTATGAAGAACAGAATCAGCAACGTGAATTACTGAAAGAAGATTTTTATAGGAATGCAGCATTTCTGTTTGATATCGTGTCAAATTAAAATGACTTGACTATATCTTTGCAAGGTAAAAGTAAGTCTATAAATGATATATGGTGAAAAATCAAGCCTTTTGAAAAAAAAAGATATCTTTTTCAAAACACTTCTTCAAAAGGAAATTTCAGATGAACATTCATTTTCCCCAGTTAGCAAAGGTCATTGATAAGCAGGATGATATATGTGGATTATTTGAGGAATATGTAGCTGTTACAGACATATTAATTGGAGAACACAATGAAAGGTTCACTAACTTTGAGAATCATGGCATCACACTCAAATTAGCTTTTCAGCCACACCTAGTCCTTATCATTAAGGCACCTAAAGAACTACAAATGGAACGAGTGAGCTCTCAGTAGATGACATTTTAAAGTCATTGTTGATGCTAAGAAAGATCCAATTGAAATATGGAAAATGTGCAGAATATCCACGCCTTCAGCAACATGCCCAAAAAACGCTTTCTTGCTTTTCAACCACTTATTGCTTCAAATCTACATCCTCCTACCTAACCCACATCAAGACACCCTTTAGGTCACAGATGACTGATACTCATCTAGAGGATCAATTGAAACTGAGGACCTCCATGCTGAAACCAAATATTCAAATGCTTTCCAACAAAAAGCAGACACAACGAAGTCATTAAAAGGTTAACTTTAACATTAACAAAGTTTTCATTTTTTGAAATTATTAAGTACATAGTAGCTAGATTTTAACAAAATAATATACATTTTTAAGTATATCTAATTGAAGTTTCTCGAATGCAGCCTTATTTGATTACAGCTAAATTAATGCAGCCTTCCAACATGAAAAAGTTCCCCACCCCTGGGCTAGTCCCTGACTACTTCTCAGCACTCTCCTCCTATCGTCTTCAAGTTCCAATAACATCAAAATACTCGTGGCTCCTCTAACACTGTAGGTGTTGCCTCCCTGCCTTTGTCCATGTCATTTACATTTCCTGAAATGACCTTTTAGTCTCAATGTATCTCGTAAAAATTTATTTTTTTAGTTTAAATTCTAATTAGGAATCATCTTTACCATTTAAGCATTTTATAAACTCTCCCAAAAAGAGTGGCACCTTCACACTGTTCCATGTCTTGTACTTAATTCTTTGACTGTAAATAGCACACTTCTTTCTTTACATACCAAGAACTTTAGCATGTACATGCACATTTATCTCTCCTGTGCAATTGTGCGATCATTGAGAGCAAGGATATGTCTTCTTTGCTTGTGAATGACTATGTGTGCATAGTTAGTGGCACATGTGTCCACCTTGATTTTTGTAGCTTAATCTGAATGTTTGTGAGAAGAGAGTTTCTCTTCCTAACTCCTGGGGTCTAGATGTCAGAGATGAAGAGTGGAGCATTAGTGCACCTTACTAGATCATATGATATCATGTCATAGTATATCATGCCATGTCATGTTATATTATATCCATCATATTATAGCTACTTAAGATGGGTTTTAGGGCTCTGACCAATCTTCTTTAGTTTATTATGAATTTTCCAGTGATATAATGGACAACATAAGTGAGTCATGCTAAATTTGAAAATATCTGGAAAGGTGAAATAGAAGTAACCGTGGACATAAGACTTTTCTTTGTCTCAAATAACTACTTCATGCTATCATGTCCTTTTCATACCTGTGTATTCATCATTTTCTCTCATTACTACCCGACACTGTTCATACCAAGCTAGCCTCTTTGTATGCATTTCAAGATCATTTGTGCCATGGAGCATTTACATTTCTACTCTTTTTAAAATTCTCTCTTGTTTTCTGACACTGTAGGCCTAACACATGCAATTTATGAATCACCTCTTCTTTGAAGTCTTCACCATTCACTCTGGTTTGGATTGATACCTCCCTTCCCCGAGGTTATAATATTATCAGTACAATTTGTTTTGTTTTCTCAATATGCAAGAGCTCATTTTTTTTAGTACTATTCCATTTGTGCATCTGCTATTTCTCTAAAAAGATTTTCATATCCTCATTTTAAAATGCTGTCACATATTTCATCTGTGTCTCTCAAAAGCCATGTTTGACCTTAGTACAGGTGTTCAATAATAGCACGCTGAAGTGAAAAGAAAAAGGTATAGCATGTGATGATCAAACCCATAATTACAATCACTTCTAGCTTACTCTTGCACAGTTTCAGGTAGAATATGTTTTTGAGGACCTCCAGGCAAAGGGTAACAAATACCTCCTTTCCTTTCATCTACATCCATATTTCAGAAAAATGAACTAAATTAAGACTCAAAATTTGGTCATCAGGATCCTTTTTAGAGTTAGAAAAAAAGTTCCATAGTTGAAAAATAAAACAAAACTCATTTTACCTTAAATTTTCTAAGGATAAACTCACAAGTAATGTTTTACAGGTGATGCAGGAATGAGGAAGCAATATTCTCAAATTTTCCAATTTTCATTTTTCAAGAGTCTATTTGTCTAAAAATAGTTGGATAAAACTTTAGGTTTTAAGTCCTATAAGAACAGACATCTTGAGGGCCAAAACAAATGGACCAGAAACCTGGAAAACCACCTCTGTTTTCCAGGAATTACCAGAGAAACAAATAATTAAATTCACCAATGTATATAAAAATATATTAAAATTGTAAAATTGATGTTACCAAGGTACAGCTAGCATTTTATTTAACTGCATTCCATCCTTGGTTTTGGGTTCTGAAACAATAAGTTTTGGGAGAGAGCTTTTAAAGTATTTCCTCTGTTTAATACATACTAAAAAGTGAAATAAGAAAACATAGCTTTATAGCACACAGACTGAAGACTGTTTCCCTTGCCTATATGAAATCGAATGTACAGATTCCTCATTAAACAATTTTACACTGGCTAGAGAGACTCTGCCTCTATTACTTCTTTGTCAAAGAAATTTTATAAATGAAATACCAGGACAAAGGGCATTTTAAATGAATTAAAAACTGTCACAGCTGTTCTAAACAACCTAGGAAGACACATAGCAAATTTTATACCTCTTCATGTTATTTTTTCTTAGGATAACCATTGGCAAGTGGTCAGGCAGTCATAACAGAGTGCAATTAAAATTATATATCATTGCAAGTTTTCTTTTCTCTGGTGTCAATAATGGAGATCCTTCAGATAGCCCTTTGATATCCACTCCCGGGTATTTTAATTTCCTGACAAATCTATCATCTAAAATATACTATCAGGAATAGTAAGTCTCTGAGCCACAATAAAACAGCACAAATCCTGGTACTTCCCTTTGCACTGTGACAAAGAGACAATCTTTACAGATCCTACCTTGACTCTGTATTCTTATAACCTTACCTATGTCTGTGAGTACTATAGGACTGAAATTTAATCACAGATTTGATAAACTTACAAAGGCATGTATGAATATCTGATATTTTAGACCAATATTTCTAAATCTTCAGGATCTCCATGGTCTCCCAAATTCTCATTATGTTGTTCTAAATCTCTTATATACGTTTTGGCTACATAAACAACAACATTTTTATTCACTCACACAGAAAACTCATGCTCACTCTCCCAGAGAGTTTGTTAAGAATAAGTGAGATATTTTAAGCGGAAAAATTACTAACAGAGTTGTCAAAGCCACCAATTTTAACAGTTAAGAATTTTACTGACTTTGAAATATGAATTTATCCAATGAAACATAATATTTTTCCTTGAAATGTACAGAAAATCTGAGGGAAGCAAGAGTTTTTTGAATTGTTAACAGCTTATTATTTGAATAATCAAGGTGGAAACTAGCAAATTTAATTTATTTATAAAAACTCAACTGGATTAATAATAACAACGCCCTCAAAGCTTTTGGGGTAGCTATTTAGTTTGTTTTTCAATAGTGATGAGCTGTTTTGGAAGAGGTTAATTGTTGATAAAAGAGATGGCTTAAATGTGAGAACTGCCAAGACTTCAGCAATGCAGAACAATCTGCATGGTACCTGTTATGAGCTGAATTTTGTCCCCATAAAATTCATATATTGATGTGCTAACACCTGTATCTCAGAATGTGACTGTATTTACCGAAAGGGATTTTAAAGAGGTAACTATGTTAAAATGAAGCTGCTAGGATGGGCCTAATCCCAGCTGATTGGGCACAGGGAGGCAGGGGGAGAGGATATAGTTCTACACTATTTGGGTAAATGCTAGTTAGATAAATGCCCCCAAATAAATAGATATCTCTTTGCTTTCATTTTCTAATCCATAAAATGACACTCATAGATTTTACCTAATTCTCAAGAAGACTGTGGAGTCAGTAATTCAGGATGTTTGGGGAGGAAATCACATATTCATTCATTCATCAAATCCTTATTAAACACTAATAATGTACTGCCACTCAGAACAAAGTCTCAGCTTTATGAAGCTCACATTCTATTAAGCGTAAACAGACAGATCAATAAGATATCAAGTGGCAACAAGTGTTAACACATACACACACAAAATTAAGTCAGTATGGTCTGGACCGCTAGCCTACGAAAGGTGATCAAGAATTTCTCCCTGATAAGTATCCAGCTGTGTAAGTGTCCACAGAAAGCAAGTGATTGATGTGATTACCTGGGAAGAGAGTTACCCAAGCAACAGACTATTCTGAGATGAGTGTTCCAAGTTAGAAGCAAGAGTGGCATGTGGAAAAAACAGTAAAGAGGGCAGTGTGGTTGAGAGAAGTAAGTTTGCAGGGAAGAAAGGGAGGTCATAGGGTCCTGAACTCATAGGATTTTATTCTGAATTACAATGCAAGCCATGTGGTATTTTTAGGAGAGTACCATGGTCTTACTTAAGTGTTAGCAGGTTCACTCAGGCTGCAGTATGGAGGAATGACTTAGGGTAAGGCGTGGCAAGGGTGGAATCAAGGAAACCATTCTGTTGTACATTGTGATAGCCTTTACAAGAGATACGGTGACTTTGAATAGGATGGTGATGGTAAAGGTGGTGAAAAGTGGTCACACTAGGGCTAAAGAGAAAACGAAATCTTCAGCAAAATGCTAGCAAATCAAATTAAACAGCACATTAAAAGGATCATTCACCATGATCAAGTAAGAGTTATCCCTGGGATGCAAGAACAATTGAACATGTACAAATCAATAAATGTGAGATATCATATTGACAGAATGGAAGACAGAAATAATGTAATCATCTTATTAGATACGGAAAAAGCATTTAACAAAATTCAACATACTTTCATGATAAAAACTCTCAAAAAACAGGTATAGAAGGAGTGCACCCTCAACATAATAAAAGCCATATGTGACTGGGTGCGGTGGCTCACGCCTATAATCCTAGCACTCTGGGAGGCCGAGGCGGGCAAATCGCTCAAGGTCAGGAGTTCGAAACCAGCCTGAGCAAGAGTGAGACCTCGTCTCTACTATAAATAGAAAGAAATTAATTGGCCAACTAAAAATATATAGAAAAAATTAGCCGGGCATGGTGGCGCATGCCTGTAGTCCCAGCT